>JAASFY010000072.1:0-47765 GCA_023334035.1 Globisporangium okanoganense | reverse complement strand
TATCAATGGCAGATCACAATAAAGTAACACATCAACGTTGTTAAAAGCTGTTCATTTATAATAAAGAGAGAAAAACAAAGCACAAAACCTGTCTGGTCCGCGTTAAAAATGCGACTAATTTCAAGCTCGCGGACGGTCGTCTCCACCTCGATAGCAAAAGCCTGCGCGACTGCGTCGATGTCTTCGGGGCTCGTCTGCCCTTGCCTCGTCAGGGACCGCATGCTGAACTTTTGTCTCGCCTTGAATCCAGTGATCCTGCTGTCTGACGCGCTGAAGTCTTGAACGGACGCGGCAGTCGCGACCTCTCTGGCCTTGAAGGCAAGCATGCGCGGCGACACAGGGACACCTTCTGCTCGCAGATAGTTCATCCACAAAACAGCTTCTCTCTCCATTGCAGGAGAGAGAACAGTGCCGATCCCTACCGCTCTTACCTTCCGATGGGCTCATTTGTGCTGCTTGGCGGCGGCCTGGAATTTGGTGTCTTCTCTCTTCCAGCGCTGGATTTGTGTTCGCTTTGACTGGTAAGGGCCACTGGCGAGCGCGCCGTCGAAGTGCTCGATGGTGGCGCGCATATTTACGTTCTTGAGGAACGCCAACACGCACAGCTTGTTGTCGATAGTCACAGTCTTGAGCTTGTACAGGCGCGTGTGCCGGCCCTTACCCCCTGTCGTGGCCTACCGACTGGACGTTGCCTGGCCATCGCGGAAATGGCAAGCTGATGGCTGAGCGACCGCGTATTTTACTCGCGTTTGCGTCCTGTATTTCTCAACATATGAAATCGTACTTAATAAATAGTCGATAATGATTGGCTCATTCGATGGAGTATCTCTTAAGCCGGTGTATCGCTCTACATGCAAAATACGGTAATTATAATGTAAGAAATAATAGTGTGCGGTAGGATTGGTGGCCCTCATTTCCCACCGTCGTTGTTAGAAAAAGAGCAGTGACGCGCACGTCGTCAACAGCGAGCTGTTCTGATTTTGATGATTTTGGTAAGATAAATAAATCAAAAGTGTATAAAATAAGCACAAAAGTGGGTACTTTTGACAAAATGCGAACCTTCCCATCTCCATTTTTCCTGCAGAGACCTCGGAAGTCTTATACAGGATAGTTCGAAACGTCCACATCGCACCACACCTAGAATGACAGTCAAGAGACAGAGTGATAGAGAGAGCGAACCAACTTGCCCTCTTGTTTCGTCAACGAGTCCTCTTGCATCGCTGGATGACGGCTGTGGGTGTATTCACTGTCAGCAGCAGCTCAAAGGTCCCTTCCTTCCTTCCCTCCGTCCTGTCGGCGCGTCCTCCTTTCAGCCGCGGCTGTATCGACAGTTCTCACGTGCCCTCGATGGCTGCGATGGCTCGCTCGCACAGGATCTGGAGCTTGGGCGTGGCCGTGGGGCTGTTCCAGACCACTTTGACGGCGCGCGAGGCCCCCAGTCGCGTCAGCGGGATACGATTTGTTTCTGTAATGTACACACAACCATATATATATCAGACTATTATTGGCTCACTCGATTCGTCTCGTCACACATGCAGGAAAAAAACTAACTCACGGATCGTGGCGAGGAGCTCCAGCAGACGGATCGCCTGTGCCAGCACGTAGTGGAGCTCGGGTCCGCAGCTCTTGACCACGCCAAGTGCGAAGTCGTGCGCGCCGCAGAGCATGAGCGCCTCGATGCGCGTCTTGTGCGCCACTGGCCAGTGGTATGTTGCAGGCTACAATTAGGATCTCGCTGGCTTCATGGCATGAGCTACCTACCGTATGAGGATGTCTATGGTACCTGGTGGCTCACCGGAGACCGCGAGGCGGCAGAAGAGCATGCAGGCGACATATTGCAGCGCTGGACTCTGCTGCTGCTGCGCCTGGGCGGATGGCCCTTTCGCTAAGGCTTGTGCTCTCGGCATCGCTCGGAGCATTGCTGATGGACCTCTGCACGCGCTCAGCCCGTCTTTGGCGTCCTCTGGTTGACAAAGCAAGCCATAAGGTGAGCCTCAGCAGATTTCATACACCATCGTGATGATGGCCCCCGGCACATGCGATCAGAGAGGTCAGAGAGAGAGCTCTCCTCATCGCAACTGGATCTCTCTTTTCTGACATGGACACCAAAGGTATCAAAGGTATCATGTTGTTTAGTACCACTCTGGCGGACCGCGAGCTCGAGGAACTTGAAACTGTGCCAGAGCGTGAGGGCGCTGGTACCAGTATCCGACGCGTCTTCCCCTTCGAGGAACACGACGACTTGTTCGATCAGGCCTTGCTGCAGGACTTCGCCTTGCGCCATTGCTGTGGTGGGAGATCAGACAAAGAATACTTTAAGTATCAGCAAAAGTGAAATTGGTATCAATGGCTTGATGCTTAAATGCACCCAGCTGCTTACGCTGCAGCGTGATGATCTGGAAAAGCGCTTGCGTCACGCTCTGGACGAAACGAGACGAGTGTGGAGATCGCTGCAACAGCTTGGAGAACAGCGCCAACACTCGATGCGTATCGACCGCGTCCTCCGCATTGCGCTCTGTGATACTCAAGTCACACATGCAAACAGCATTAAGTATCAAAATACCAGGTCTTTTTTTAGTGTGACACTAGTGACACCACCATTATTACCATTCTCATAAATTATCGCACTGATCGCGTCTACGCCAAGCTGTGCCTCTAGCTCAGTGACGCTGATATTTTCCGAGTTGAGACGCTCGCAGATCGCACGCAGCAGCCCCGCGTCGTTCATGTCCGCCTGGTTGTCCGCTATATTCAGTATTCACCCCCAATAAAATGAGCAGCTACTTTCGTCAAATATATTGAGCAGCTCAAAAGAGCCCAGCAAAATACATACCGTGAGGCGCGAAGGGCAAGTCAAAACACAGCAGTGTGGTGAGGCGACACGCTTCCGAGAAGAGGGCCTTCGAGTGGGGATGGCACTTCAGCCCCTGTACAAGCAGCTTTAGGATCCCAGTCTCCACGATCCTCGTCTGGATGTCGAGTTCCGGTGACGGCACTTGAAGACAGACCCCCACAAACAAGACCGAGATTAGTTGTTGATACTTAAGTGGCAAAATGAATGCTGATACTGATACCACCGCACCTCGCAAGTTGATCGTTCGTCGTAGGAATCGACAACAGTCTGCGAGCACGAGGTCCTGTGCATCCACGTGCTCAGCCACGGCCGCCACGAGCCTCGGTAGCAGGAGCTCATCTGCGATCATCTGCAGGCGTAACGCATTGTTCGCGAGCACGAGGCGCGAGAGCTCTGCGCACACTCGGCGCACTGCGTACGGGTCTTTTGCGTGGCCATCGTCTGTAGTGAGCATGGAGAGCAATTGGTGGTGCTCAGCGCAGTAGAACTGCATGGCAAACAAGATGGTTGGCTGGCTGGGCCTTAGAAGGCGTGTGTGTGTGTGTGGAAGGAAGCCTGAGGGCGGAATGAAGCCGTTGAAGATCGCAGAGCGAGACGACAAGAGGGCTTCTCTATCCATCCAATAACATTCATGCACTTGGGGCGGTTTCACTTTTTTGGATGCCTGTTGTTATTAGTTTTGACTGTATGCCTCAAAGTATCTGAAAAGGGTTTGTGGGTGGAAACCATTTCAACACAGTTTAACCCGTGAATTACAACAGGTTAATACACCGAATAACATCGAGCGCGTTGTTGTTCCGGTTCTCTACAAATATCAAGTCAAAAACATGGATGCCAACCCGATGTTAGAGAAATGACGGTCAAACGGGTTATGAAGAAATACTAACAACTAACCGGTTTTTGCTACAAATGTCAAGTCATTTCTTAACGGATATTATTCGGTTATGTCGGAGCATTTGCAATTGTTCTTTTTCGCAAGTTTCTTCTATTTGACCGCTATATACGGCTAGCCGGTCAAGAGGTTATCTGGTTAACAGGTGGGTTATGGGTTTAGTTAGTCGAAATAAAGTGAAGCCATTCTCGCTCGCGTCCTTTTGGGAAAAGATACTGCGCATGTTCCCATGTATTTTTGTTCAAAAACTTTATCACTTTTTCATCAATTGTTCTGCAATTGAATTGCCTATTTGTTGCCTTGTCAGCTTACTGTGTGCGTTTTGTGCACAACTCAAGCAAGCAACTGGTAACAAGTAAGCTATGATTGTATTTTTTTTGAGCAAAACAAGTGGCTCGCTTTTTGGCTCTCACAGAACTGTGGAAAAACCTTGTTTTTGCGAGGTGCGCGACAAAAACGGTCTCTTGAAGCGACGCTGAGATCCCGCGACAGCCACGAGCCGCAGGAGAGACAACTGACTCGTCCGCAATTGCGCTTTTGGCTTCACGAGTGCAGCAGCCAGCAGCTTCCAAGCATCGCCGCTCTCAGCTAGATATCAAGTTCGCAACAAGGCGCCTTCTCTCGTTCACTTGCGTACTTGTGCGACTTGTGGCCCAAGCAAGCGCAAGAAGTCGTTCGCGCGTGTTTGTGCAAAAAGTTGCTCTTGTTGCGCGACGCCTCGTGAGCAACACGCTTCGATATTTTTCGTTCCCAGCGGTGGTCGGTCTCATCCCCCAACAAGAGTGATTGATTTCTATCGGATCTTGAAGAGGCGCGCAACAAGACTGTGTACCTAGCAAGACCAGACACAAGACGCAAAGTAGCCAAACAAGCCAACAAGCAAGCGGTCGCGCAAGTCCGCAAGTCTGCAAGTCCGTCTTCAACTTATCCCCAGCAAATATGGGAAAGCACAGCGGGAAGAGCGGCGAGCCCGGGTCGTCCACCTACGAGCGCCGTGCGTGGACGCGCAAGGAGGACGACGCAATCATCCGCCTCGTGGACGAGTACGGCACCAAGCGCTGGAGCGTCATCTCGGACCACCTCAATGGCGAGAACCACGGCACGGAGCGCACGGGCAAGCAGTGTCGCACCCGGTACATATATTGTGTCTCGTTGTGGCAAGCTGTGTTGTTGCGCAACAGCAAACAAGACTTGCTAACTATCACTTGTGCGTTTGTTTGCTTGTTTGTTTTGTGTGTGCATGTGTTTATTTATTTGCTTGCTTGTTTCTTTCTTGTGCAGATGGCTAAACCACTTGGACCCGACGATCAAGAAGGACCCGTGGACAACCGAGGAAGAGCAGATCATCGAAGACGCGCAGACGCGTCTGGGCAACAAGTGGGCCGAGATCTCCAAGCTCCTACCTGGACGGTACGCTCACGAGCTTCCACTTGCTGCTTGTGTGCTGGTTCTATAGTCTCACTCTTGTTTGTTTGTATACTTGTTTGCAGAACGGACAATGCGATCAAAAACCACTGGTACTCGTCGATGCGCCGCACAATGCGCCGCATGGCCAAGCAGCAAAACAAGTCGCTCGGGGTCTCTGGCCGCTCTTCTATGAGTTCCAAGGCGTCCAAGCAGCAGCAACAACAGCAGCAGCAGCATGCAACTAGCGGTTCAGACCTGGACTCGCCCAGTTCGGGCATGCGCCACGTCATGAACGGCCTCTCGCCCAAGCAGGCGACGGTCTTCAAGGACTGCTACGGCGCGCTCATGAAGAGCGCTGAGGGACACCACGACGATCACATGCAGCAGCAAGAGGGCGCGTTCACCAAGGCGCTTAACAGCAGCCACGGTCACCACCACACCAGCCATCGCTCGGGCTCCAGCGGTGGGACTTCGAAAGGTGCACTGCTGCCTGGTAACAACTGCCAACTCTCGCAGAAGAAGGCGAGCTCGTCCAAGCGCAAGCGCAAGGATTTGCGCATCTGCACGGGCGTCTCGGTGGTCGAAACTGGTGGCGGTGGTGGTGGCGGCATGTTCTTGCCCGACACGCCAAGGCGCGTGCTGCACACGCAATTGTTGCTGCAGCTGCTGGGCAACTCGGGGGACGACCCGCTTTTTCCATCAACCTCGCACAACAGCATCCAGATCGGCGGCATGCACAGCACGAAGCGGAAGAAGCGCAACCCGCCAGCCAAGAGCACGATGATGCACGCGCTGTCCTCGCAGCCGTCCAAGGCCAACGAGTACAGTGGTGGTGGTGACCACGGCATGGACGACCAGTCGTTCAACGACATGGAGGGCTCGTTCCACTCGTTCGAGCACCTCGATATCGACTTCAACGAGGTCGGTTTGTGTTGGGTCGACAATGTTGCAATTGCTGAATTGGTGATGTGGTTTTTCTAACATTGTTGTGTCGATTTGTGTTGTCTGATTGATTACCACAGCAAGTGGCCGAGTTCTTCAGCATGCCGACGCCCGTGGGGCTGCATCCGCCGCATAGTCTGCGCCGCTCGCCGCGGTTCGCGTCCCCCGCGGGCTTCACGAAGCAGGAGGCGCAGAAATTCTCCTTTGACGACCTCGACTTTCCCCCCGACATGGACTCGAGCACGCTGGAATTCGTGAGTAGTTCTTGTTGTCTATCTGAAAAACCTGTGTTTCGTCACCTCCTGTGTAAAATTTTATACTGACATGTTGATTTGTTGATGTATGTGTTCTTACGACTTGATTTTTTCTTCCAACCTACTTTCAGGAGATGCCTGGCGAGAATACGGGCGTGCTGCGCCGCTCGCCGCGGCTGCGCACGGACGTGTCGGTCGCGTTCCCGCACGCGGCGTCCGCGTACAGCCTGTCGCGTCAGCCGTCGCCGCCGCACAAGCGCTTCCTGGCGCCGCCCATGATCGACGTGGCGCTGCAGCAGGACACGTTCGAGTTCGACCACTCGATCACGCCGACGCTCAAGAGCCCGCAGCTGCGCCAGTGGCTTGACAGCTCACCCAAGAGCTTCATCGCGTCGGTCTAATGAGCGCTCGAGTGCTGTGGTCCAGGTGAAGAGTCGAGATTCGGAGAATCAACCCAGGTCTGTGAGAATGTAGAGTGAGGAGATTGGGGGGGAGTGCGTCGCGTCGCGTCTTTGCTGTGAGGTACATTTATGAGCGAGTATATTAGCAGATCCAGCAAAACGAAGCAGACGCGAGCAGGACGTCAAGAGCCGTGGCGAGTGAACTCTTCCTCACCCATAGTGTGCAGTAGTAAGGCCAGAGAGCAGGCGTTCAAGGTGGACGCCGACCATATACAAAGAAGAAAATTGTTCACATAAGCGAAAAGAAGAAGCAAGTCACATAAAAGAAGGAAATTTGTATCAAAAGAACATTGGCCTCCTCCTGTGCACTATGCTCCTATCTTTGCGTGGCGAAGATCAGTGATAACAACAAAGAAACAGTGTTCACATGCGACCATTTCATTTGGCTCAATTTCACCAGCTCGTGGGCTTTGCTTGATACCACGAGCAGCGCTCGGCTCACTAAATACTTTTACACAAGGACTCCACTCCGCAGCCACTATCTTCACACTGTCGCGCCGTCTGTGGCCGCGTGCGAGTCGTCTGAAGTGTGTGTGTGCGTCGTCTCTCTCAAGCTCGAGTCCGAGAGGTTCGGCAGCGACAGGATCGGCAAAAATTGGTCGTGCGGCGAAGGCAACGGCCGGTGGCTGTGGCGCGAGCTGCGGTGCGCCGACTGCGGGGACGTGTGGTCGTGGTGGTGGTGGTGCGGGTGCTCTTTGCCGTCTGGGAGCGTCATGGCCACGGCTGGCGCAGTGGCTGGACGCTTGTCCTCCTCGTCCTCTGTCTCCTGGCCGACCTTGTTCGGGAGCTTGATGATGATCCCGCCTTCCTCGCGCCGGAACTCGAGCTGCGTCATGAAGAACTTGACCTCGTCGTCGCGGCCCGACCACTCGTGCATGTAGGCTCGCAGGTGGTCCTCGAAGAAGTCGTACTGGAACTCCTCGACCCACTCCGAGTCGTAGATATGGATCCGCAGGTTCTCGTTCCCGTCTTCCAGTGGCCGGATGAACGCCGAGATGATCACGTACGAGCCGCACGAGAGCTTGATGCCTTTCTTCGCGATCAGCCGCATCTTCTTGACCGGCGACCACGCGTTCTTGTCGCCTGGGCTCGCCGGATTGCACACGGAGATGGGCGTCGCGATCACAAAGTCCGACCACTGAAAGCGGATGAGCAGCGGCGCGTAGTTGAACGCTGGGATCGACCGGAACGCGATCGACTTGCGGTGGTTGTCCTGATCAACGTTCTTGCGCTTGGCGCGGATGATCTCCGACTCGGTGCCCTTGACCTTGTCGTTCTCGTCGTGCTGCATGTGGCGCGCGTTCGGGTCGATCGAGAAGATGGCGTCGTCCAGCATCGCGAACGGCTGGCCCTGTTCGCGATGCGCGTCGTACGCAGCCAACGTTGGATCGCGCATTTTCTCCATGCTCGCGTACCGGGCCTGGTCGAGTTGCCGTCTTGAGGTTCGTCGTCGCTCAGTCCGTCGAGACTTTGGCGTTGGCGCCGGCCTCTCACGTTCAGCTTCGGGAGGTAATGACCACGTCACTCGTGAGCCAAATCGATCCGATTTCTCAATGACAGGAGCTCCAGCAGTCGTCGCGCTCCGCTCAGCCTCGTCCAGGGTCGTACTCAATGCCGCGAGGACATCAGCAGCTGGGGCTTGATCGACGATGTTCACATCAGCTGCTAGAGTCTCGTTTGCTTTACCATCGTCACCAGCAGCAGCGTCAACGGGGTTGTCAGTGGCTCCATTTGAGTCTGTCAGTTGAGCAATCTGCTCGTTCAACGCACCAGACGCTGATGCTGTTGCTGCTGAAAAGGCCTCTGATTCGACATTGAAATTTGCAGTACCTGGCTCTGGGTTAGCTTCGTTCGGAGCAATGCTGGATGCGATTTTGAGGGCTGGGGCAGACACCTCTGGGCGAGCGTCTTCACTGGAAGAAGCGACAGTATCTGAGTCGACCATTCGGCTCGGCAGATCTTTGATCGAATTTTCTGGATCCACAGGAGGCGCTCCAGTTTCGCTGGGATCCACAGCTCGAGAAGAGTTCGCTTCTTCAACCTCGATCACCTCGCTCTGCGGCTCAGCTTCTGACGATTTGTCACCAGTGTCGAACACTGAAGACACGACTTCTTGAGTTTTAGTAGCTTGGGCTTCATTCACTGGTGCAGAAGCGAACTCAGCGTCACTTGAGCTTCCGTGGACAGATACGCCTGCACCCACTGCGACTAGGTCAGTCTGAGGTTCATTCTCCGACGATCTTTCTGGAACGGGAGCCGACTGCTCGCCGCCAAGTGCCGACTCGGCTGGTCTCTTTGTTGTATCGGTCTCAGCAGCAGGAAACTGGTCTTCTTGCTCAGGATTCGACTCGGCGGCTCCACTTTCTTCCGATAGAGTTGAGCCAGCGTCAGGTTCTACTTCCTCAGCTGGGCTCTCGCTGACTGAAGACGCTTCGTTCCTGGCTTCGTCTGTCACTTCACTCTTCGTTTTCTTGACTGTACCTCCTGGTGCTTGAGCTACAAGTGTTCTTTCCAAGTCTTTGGCGCCGGCTTTCACTTCAGTTGACTCGCTCTGAGTTCCATCGACAACGCCTTCAGTTGCCGAAATGGCTGCAACCTTTTCACTGGGCTGAGATGGCTCACTGGGCTGAGAATCCAGATCACCTACCACCAGCGAAGTCGCCGCAGGAACATCTTCTGGTAATCCAGTGTCGAGGGCTTGCGACTCTTCCATCAGAACTGGATCTGAAGCTTCATGTTTTGCGTCAGCACAGGTAGTCGGAGCGGTTGAAGTTTCACGCAGCTCTTCGTCTTGCGTCGTTGTCGCAGGCTCTTTAACTTCTGGATTCTGCGCTGTCGAGCTGACGAAATCTGGTGCCGCAACTGTGTCGACACTCTCGACCTCTGTAGCAGGAGTTCTATCAGGTTTCGCTTGAGAGTCCTCTGAACCGTGGCTGGTCAACTTTGTCTCATCGACAGTCTTCACTTCAGATTCCTCCTCAGATCGGATGCCTACTGTTTCAGCTGAAATTGTCGAAACGTCCTCTCGAAAGGCGTCGTTATGAGTGTTCGCACGAGATATCAGAACGACGACAAGACGGTCGGCCACGACTTCCAACGTTTCGTGGATCGCACTCTCGTCGTTGCAGATTTCTTCGTGTGGCGAGTTCTGCAGACCAACACTCGTGTAACTGGGCACAGAGTTGACTGATAGCAGTCTCGCCTCTTCTCTCTCCTCGTGCTCCTCGGTTTTCAAATCGGCCGAAGCGTGGTCAGGATCGCTCTGTGTAGTGGGCTCTGCTGGGCGATGATCAAGGGCTTCGTCTACTGGTTCAGCTTCATGTTCTGTCTCGATTCCAATAGCGGTAGACACTGGAGCCTCGGTGGCTTCGGCTTTATCAACATCATCAGTGGATGGCGAGTTGTCTTCACACGCCACAGGGACAGTGGCATCCAGCGCTCGATCAAAAAACCCACCAACTTCACCCGCAGCGATAGTGGCTGCTTCACTCGAAGAACATGCTGCTGAATAAGCTTCAAGGGCGGCTGCAGTGACATCGAGTGAGAGCTGGCGAGAAGCTTGAGCGACATCCACAACGCGACACGCTTCTGCTTCAGCAACCATTGGAGTAGGATCGATCGTCACGTGCTTGGCGTCAACCGCCTCGTCATCTATCTCACGCAGCTCTGCCAATCCAGTCGCGATATTTCCAGACTCAATTCCCACTTCTTCATCGGCACTTGGCTTGCTTGCTAGTTCTGGGAGATTGCTTGCTGACTCGACATTTGCGTCACCCGTAATGTACCACAACTCGTCGGCGACTTCGACAATTTCGTTGTCAAGCGCATCAACTTGGTCGGGCGCTGTTGGAGGCTCGCATGGCTCAACCCCTTTCCTTGCACTTTGTTCAGAGCTTGCAGGCGACGGAGTGGGTGTTGTGCTGTCGCTGGGCTCCAATTCAGTTTTGTTGACAGTGTCGTACACCACAGCAGGTGACTCGTTCGTCTGGATCACGTCAGGACTCGCAACGACTGGCGATTCGCTCGGTACATCAGTTGCAAGTTCTCCATCCTTGAATGTCGACGAAGCTTCCTCCGTTCGACAATTCTCTAAAACTTCGCCACCTTCCACTGGAACTTTCACAAACTGATGCCCGTCATGCGACTCCGCTTTGCTTTTTTGCGCCATCTCCATAGACTTTGTCAAGACGGAGGTTATCGCTTCCCTTTGAGCCGCTGCAACAAATTCCACTGCGCTGAACTCGTGTCGTTCTGCTGGTAAATTCGAAGACTCCACCCCAATAGACTTTGTCATGGCGGAGGCCATTGCGTCCACTTGAACAGCCGCAACAAACTCCATTGCGCTGAACTCGGATCGACCTGCCGGTGAGCTCACAGGCTCCATGTCATTAGACTTTGTCAGGACGGAGGCTATCGCTTCCACTTGAGCCGCTGCAACAAACACCACTGCGCTGAACTCGTGTCGGTCTGCTGGAGAATCTGGAGACTCTGCTAAGCTGCTGGCAGCGGTGTCACACTTAGTTGGCTGCTCGAGGTGTTCTGCGTCATGATTGATCACGAGGGTGTCAGTCTGAGGAGATAGGTCACTGCCGGTATCCTCGATATTGACCTGGTGCTCGGGGGTCTGGTCTAACGCTGACTGCTGTTCAGCGCTGGGGTCAGGCTCCGAGGTTGAGAGTGCCGACGTAGCCTCTTGCACTAGCATGTCGCTCTCCGCAGTGTTCTCGACCGTGGCCTCTGGTTCTTTGGACTCTTCGACAAAATCTTCATGACAAAGGTTCGACAGAACGGACGCGATAGCCTCGTGCTGCACCGCGAGGACGAAGTTCTTGGCAAATGTACTCACTTCGAGGGAACAGAAAGCTAGCGCGTCATCATCGTCAGCATTGGCGATAGATTTATGTCCGTCTGAATCAGTCAGCACTGCAGAACCAGCAGTTTTTATTGACGTACACCATGTTGATGACGGAGCCATGGGGTCTTCTTTTGTATCACGATTCTCTGGTTGAAGTGGGACAGTAGACTCAGTGTCGTCTTGAGATGAAACCAATGGCTGGTCCGGACGATCAGAATATTGCTTGTCTCCGTCATCAACAGCACCAGGAAGCAGTAATCCACCCGCCACATTGATACAGTCGTCATCTGCGATCGGAGCTGCTGGTGTCTCTCCTTTGATACTCGGTACAGCCGATTCGAAAATCTCACTTGAGCTGTCGCGTTGCTCACAACCGACGTCACTTCCAACTGGCGTCGCTTGAATACTGTCAGCAGCAAGTATCGGCTCGTCCTCGACTGCATCAAGTTGCTCTGTTGCTAAGTTTGCCTGAACAGCCTCGCGCTCATACGCTTGAGCAAAGTCGTCGAGTGCATCTGTTCGCTCACAATCGTTAATCGGCAACGTCTCCAGAGAAGTAGACTCGACTGCATCCTCGTCGCTGGGCCTTTCGGGAAACTCCCGTGGCTCCACAAGCTGTACTGCAACAGATCGAAGCGCTCCTTTGAGGACATTGAGGACAAAAGTCTTGGCCACGTACTTTCTGTGCTCGAGATGCAGCACGATCGAGTGATGCAACCCCTTGCGAACGACTTGCGCCACCATGTTGGACGCCACGACGCCGACCGCAGAGGCCTTCTCATTCTCGCTCGGTTGATCAGCTGGAGTTGGTTGCTCTTGCTGCACCTCGGCTTCACAATCGCATAGCTCGCCATCGTTAAAGAACAGCGTGTTGATGCCATCGTCACTTTGTTCCACTCGTAAGCTGGTGCCATCTTCCTGCTCTTCACTCCAAGCAAGGGCGGGATCGCACACGGCATCGCAATCTGTCTCGGGCACGCTGCTCGCATTCACTGAGTTCTGAGGTGGATCGATGACCGAGAGCGCATCCAATGCAGTTGTGATGATCACTAGAGTCAAATTCGGAAGCTGGTCGGCCAGTGGGACTGCTGCTGCGCCAACAAAGTCCACATACGAGACTTCTGGTTCTGGTAGAACTTTGTTGGTATCCTTTGTGTCGTCAAGCTGGGCAGGTAGAGGGGCATCTTCCGTGACCAGCTCTGGTTCTGTAACTGCCTCCGTTGCGTCGGTCGATGTCTCAGTCGCTTTCTCGTCGACACTGGCTCCGTCAATTGATCTATCAGCCGCCACCGCGACGAAAGACTCCACTTGCTCGCTCCTAACCGAAGCAGATACAGCCACGCCGGCTTGCACAGTCTCGCCTTCTATCCTCGATACAAATCTGCTGTCCTCCTTCTGGGCGTCAGCTGGCTGCGCTGGTATCGTAACTGCTGCGATCGACTCCTGTGGCGCCTCTGCCTTAGATGCACCAGTCAGTACTGCTTTCGCATCTTCGTCGCTGGATCCATCGCTTGGTCTACCGCTGCCAATTGTTGCTTCACACTCACTCGTGTCGCGGGGTGGCAGTGCATGTGTTGTTGTCTTGCCACCTGCCTCCTCCGACATTTCTTCAGGTCCTTGTGCAACTTCGCTTTCGTTCTGTGCGTCAGTGAGCTGCGCCGGGGTTACAATTTCAGTTGCCAGATCCGACTGCGCTGTTGTCTCGACCGTAGCACCAGCAGTTGCCGCATCATTCGCTTTCTCGTCGCTGCCTCCATCGACTCCACTGATATCGCCTTTCTCTTCACTCTCCTTACTCTCGCTGCATACTGACGAAGTCTGGGCCTCGTTATCAACTTCCTCAGCTGCATCGTTCAGCTTGGAAGTCGCGAGATCTTTCAAAACTTCAACATCGTCAGTTGATCTGCTTTTCGATTCCTTCTCCTCGGCAACAGCTTGATCCTCCGACGTGAAACGTTCCTTCATCTCTTCACGCTCGAGTGTGTCGCAGTGAGATTTCGCGTCGCCATCATGCTGGATTTGTAAATCTGCATCGTCGTCAAGCAGTTGCTGTGTCTTCTCGTCGTCCAGTCTGGTTTCCTTCTCGTCTCTTGCATCCTTCTCTTCCATGTTCTTGAATTCCTCGACGAGCTCAACGCGATCCGCTTTTGCGTCCACGATTTTGCATTCACCACCTTCTCCGCTTGAGCACGCAGCATTACAGCATTCGTCCGTCATCACTGTTGCTTCTCCCTCTCCTTTCTCGTCACAAACAGCTTTGGTGTCCGGGTGTTCTCCCCGCGTTGATCCCAATATCGCCATCTTTGATTCGTTAGCCGGCGGCTCGTCCACAGCATTTACAGATGTTGCTTCTACTGGTGCTTCACGGTTGCTCTTTGCTAAAACGATGATGCCCACCACTTCTTCTGCTGCAGGTACAGCGGATGACGAATTCAGCGCCTCGTGTTCTTCTGTTGCGGTCACTTCGCTCCGCAGCGTACTATCTATCGCGACGGTTTCCGGTCTCTCTTCAGCTTGATGGAGCTGCTTTGTCGTCGTTGTAGCACTGGCATCTGCTCGCGAGTCCAAAGGTTTGTCTTCCCAGCTGTCAGAAATTGTCGAAGGAGTTGCTTTAGGTACTGAGATGGGCTCGACTTCGTTGATCAGCATCGCTTCTGATGGAGTTTCAGCAGCTGCGTCAACGGCTTGCGGCGTTCGTACCTTCGAGTCCTTCTCTTCATCACCTCGGTCCTGGATAGTGGCATCTTGATCCTTTACTTCCGAGGCTCGAGTATCAGCGAGACTTTTGCTCTCAGCCTCATCGACTGAAACTTCCGACTTGTTCTCATCTCGTCCAATCACGGAATCTTGGGCCTTCACAGAATCTTCCAACTGCTTCTGTTGCTGATCTTTGTTGTCGTCTTCCTTTTCTTTAGAACCGCTGATCAGCAGCTCTCGGACGATAGTCTTCTCATGAGCTGACTTTCTGTCGTCCTCGCTGCCCAGCTCGTCTTCACTTTCTTCAGCAATGACATCTGGCTCGAGGGTGCTCTCGCCACTCGACACAGGTTGAAGCTTCACATCAGCGGCTTTGTCGTGAGCTCCGACGCCCTCGTTTGATACGCCACTGTGATAAGTTGAGACTGGTTCCACAGGCTGCACGTGAGTGGTATCCATTGTATCGGACATTGTCGGCGTTGCCTTGCTCTCATTCTTGTTGCTTACAGCGTTCGCTTTCAGCTCCACTAGCTCCATCTTGAGCCTCGCAACTTCATCCGCCAAGAACTGCTCCTTCAAACTCACGACTGGCCCTGGTACTGCTGGTGTCGTAGTGGAAGAGTCGTCTCGTCGATCTTGAGCACCTTGAACAACCAGGGCTGCATCGTCAGGTAACGGCGTTGCTCTCTCATCATCAGCTTCCTCATGAATAGACTCAGGTGAGATCAGCTTGGGACGAGTGGATGCCAAGTGGATGCCCGTGTCTTGTCTCTGTGGCCCAAAGCTTTTCTTCTCCGACTCTTTCTCGACAGGGCACGGAGTAGTCTCGACCGCTGGCGAAGCCTTGCTCAGCTTGCTCGGAGACGACGCCATCAATGAGAAGCTGGATGCGGACGCCGACGCCGATGCTGGTGGCTGCACCACCACCGATCCGATTTCACTCCGATACTGCGAGTCCAGCAATGGAGAGCTCAACGCAGGCTGGATTCGATTATTCGAGCTGGTCGCTCTCGGCTTCGCATACGAAGTAGTCGACTCGCTTTCGTAATTCGGAGAGCTTTTCACATTTCCATAGTTCTGCCTCTTTGGCGCATCGCAGTACGCGCTGACATTCGGTGACGAGACCGCCGAGTAGGTTGGCATCGACGACGCGAACGTATTGTTGCCCATATGTTCATTTGCGAACATAAGGTTGCTACCCATAAACCCACCAGCCAGCGGCTGAGAACTCAGGTTCTCCAGCGCTGTGACCTCTCGTTCCTGCACAAGGCGCGAAATCGTCGCCTCGGAGACCTTGATGATGTTCTCCTGGCGCTTCTGGTACTCCTGAGAATGCTCCATCAGCGCTTCAAGCTCGCGGATCCTCGAATGCGCTTCAATTAACTCGGCCTCGTTGGTGCCAGCGTTCTCCTTGCTGCCCAGGATAGTCGCCTTGCGCAGACTCAGCTCCAGTGGGGACAGCGTGCGGTCCTTCTGCATCAGGCGCAGCGACACTTCCAGGTCTTTCACCTTCTCGCGCAGCTTCTGCTTCTCCTCCTGGTGCCGGGCGATCTTCAGATCGTACTCTGTCTTGACATTGTTGACAGCCTGTTCACGTGAGCTCCGTAATGCTGCAGCCTCGCCCTCTTTCCACTCTTTGAACTTGTACCTGGTCTCGGCAATGCACAACACGAGCTTCTCCTTCTCGTCTCTCGCTTGGCGCACGACGTCGTCGATTTTCTTTGCCTGGAACGTGATGTGCGCTCTCGCCTCTGCGATCTGGGCGCGCAGGTTCTGGTTCTCGTCATGGACGTCGCGCAGGTCGTGCTCGAGCTGCTCCATCTGCGCCGCACCTTCGCGCTTCGCCGTCTCAAGACGCCGGAAGAGCTCCACCTGGCGCATCTTCTCCTCGACGACCAGGTCGCGCATGTCCTTGAGCTCTTTCTGCCAGTGGAGCTTCTCCTTCATGAGGATGCGCAGCTTCTCCTCGCGGTTCGATATTCGGCGCTCGACCATTTTCATCTGCTTCTGCGCCTGGTCGAGCTGCACCGACGTCTTCTCGGCGCTCTTTTCCATCTCCTTGGTGCGGATGCGCAGCTCCGCGTTTTTCCCGAGCGTCGCGCAGAGCTCCACCTGGTCCTTCGACAGCGGCTTGTTCTGCTGTGCGGGTGCTGGCCGCTTGGGCTGCTGGGACGGCAGTGGGCGAGAGCGGCGCGCCTCCGAGGCCGTCGACGGCGTGGACTCGACCAGCATGTTCATCCCAGGGTCGTCGTAATAGTCAGAGGCCGCGTACGGATGACCACTATCACCCCCTCCTAGATGTGGATACTCTAGCGCGGCGGTGATCTCGTCGTCGATGGAACTCGAAGTCTGCAGCTTCGCCCGGTCCTGTCGCTCCTTCTCCAGCTCAGCATTTAACACCTGGATGGTGTTGTACATCTGCTCCATGTACGCGAGCTGCGCCGCGTCGTCATACTTTGGTTTATTCTCTGGATTCTCACCACATCGTCCCTGTTGTCGTGACTGCAAGAGCGACGGCGACGAGGACGAGGGCAAGTCGGCTCGCTCTGCAGATGCCAGTTGGTCTGGGCTGAATATGTAGCTGTCACCGTCGTTGGCGTAATACGGATACCCACCATTGCCATTATCGTCTTCAAGCCCATACGGCAACTCTTCGTCGTCCTCATAGCTCCTCGAATGGCGACGTAGGGGCGTTCGCAGACTGTACGCTGACGACGAAGATCCTGTGACATTGGGCGGCTCATGGGGACCCCGCGGCGTCGTCCAGACCGTTCGCTTGAACGCATTCGGACTCGGCGTCCGCAGCGGCGGTACCTGCACCTGCGCTGGGGACGTGAGCACGGGGAGAATGCTCCCACCACCAGTACTGGGGTCGTGTCGTCTCGGCGTCGGGTACTCGCTTCCATTGCTGCTGTTACTACCGGCAGATTGAGGCGGTGGCCGTGGCGCAATGTCGTTCCGCGGACTCGTGCCCATGCGCGCGACGCGCTGCGGCGAGGCGTACCCACGGGCACCGCCGCTGGTACGCGCCGAGCTGGGTGAGCTCAATGGCAGGATGCTGGACGGGCGCATGGCTGACGAGCAGCAGCAGCAGTCTCACAGCTCGGACCAAAGCCAATGCGCCTGCGGCTGCGTTTGTAGATCGCTATTCGACAGCAAAGTCAAGCGTTCGTTCAATGGGTAGGAAGGCGCGATGGCGATGGCTGGTTCGCGCATTCCCCACACGGGCTTCTTATATATATACAAGCACAGGTTACGACTGCTATACGAAGCGGATGAGGCGAGCCATCACTTGTCAGTGAGCGAAGCATGTGAAACGACGCCATCATTTTGCCTCGTACATGTTTGAAACGACCCGAACAACAAAAAGGCAAGTTACGGTGGGTTACGCTACGATTACGTTACCCTTTTCGAACGATTCAAAATGAATTGATGAATTTTGGCGCCAAAATGCATTTTTCGCTGTACAAAAAAAAGACAGTCATGTCTGCTTTTTTTGGTGGAATTATGGTTTTTTCTAATCCGTTTTGTATTGGGAAGTGGTTCATCAATTCATTCACGAGAAGCAAAGCGAAGAGCTCCGACGAGCACCAGCTGCTGTCGGAACAAGAGCAGCGTCCAAGAGATTAATCAGCCATGTCGAGCATCGAGAAGCTGTCGATCCGCGGCATCCGTAGCTTCAGCCCGAACCGCGAGGAGATCATCGAGTTCTACCACCCACTCACCGTCATCCTGGGCGACAACGGCTGCGGCAAGACGACGATCATCGAGTGCCTCAAGATCTCGTGCACGGGCTCGCTGCCGCCCGGCTCGCGCGGCGGCCAGAGCTTCGTGCACGACCCCAAGATCGCCGGCACGAACGAGGTCAAGGCCAGGTACGTGTGTGTGTGTCTATGTGTTATGTGTGTGTGCATGATGTGGGTACGGTTTTTCTCACGATATGAATCGATATGGTCCATAACGACACACGCTTAGCATTCGACTGCGCTTCCGCAACTGCGCGGGCAAGGCAATGGTGGTGCAGCGCACGTACCAGCTGACGCAGATGAAGACGAGCATGCGCTTCAAGGCCATGGACGGCGTCATCCGCGTCGTGAACGACCTGGGCGAGAAAGTGAGCATGAGCCACAAGTGCGGCGAGCTGGATCGCCACATCCCCGAGGTGCTGGGCGTGTCCAAGGCGATCCTCGAGAGCGTGATCTTCTGCCACCAAGAGGAGTCGAACTGGCCGTTGCAGGAAGGTGCTGAGCTCAAGAAGCGCTTCGACGCGATCTTCGAGTCTGCGCGGTACACGAAGGCCCTGGAAGCGATCCGAAAGCTGCGAAAGGCGCGACACACAGACACGAAGGACTTTAAGCGCGACTTGGACGTCTTGAACGTGAAAATGAAAGCTGCTGACGCGATCCAGGACAAGATCGACGCTGCAGCGATCAAGCTGGCGGGCGTATTGGAAGAAGCCGAGCAGGCGACCGACAACGTGGACCAAGCCGAGGAGACACTCGCCGAGCTGGAGGAGCTCAAGACCGAGATCCGCAACCAGCAGAGCGCGTTGGACCTCGCCCAGGCGGACGTGCACCAGAAGGACGACATGGTGAGTCGCGCGATGGCGAACATTGAGCAGATGATGAGCGACACGGACGACGAGCTGAAGTCGCTGCTGAATAACTACGACGAGATCATCGGTGAGCAACAAAAGGCCTTTGACGAGTTGAAGGGCCAAGAGTCCCAGCTGAGCCAGCAGCAGAACTCTGCGGAGGCCAAGCACTCGAAGCTCATGGAGGCGAAGGGCAGCCTTGAGGCGAAGGTCGAGGCAAAGGAGAAGATGATGACCGGTTTGGTGTGCATGGCAACAGAGGTCGGGGCCAAGTACAATTTCCACACGCAGCCCGTGTCGTCCCAGGACGACGAGATCCAGTCGTTCCTGGCAAAGTTCAAGAGCGTCGTGCAGGGCAAGGAGCGAGCGGCAAAGGACGTCGAGGCCACGAACCAGCGAGCCGAAGACGCGCTGAACACGGAGGTGTCGGACCTCAAGGCGAAGCTTCACCACTTAAAAGAAGAGCTCAAGGATAAGCAAAAGGATCTGGGCGTGATCAACCAGGAGAAGCGCGTGAACGCAACCAGGCTGAAGCAGCTCAGTGCACTGGCAGTGCCGTCCCAGCGCAATGTCGCGGAGCTCGAGCGCGCGATCCAAGAGTCGAAGAAAGCGCTGCAGAACTACAAGGACCAGCACGACTCGTTTGCTTTGAAGGCGGACATTGAAGCGCTAAACCGCCGCGTCAACGACACGACCTTCGAGATCGACCAGCTCGGCAAGAAGATCGGCGTGCTGCGTCCGCATGAGCGCGACCATCTGTCGCTGGACTCGAAGCGCGAAGAGTACCAGCGGAAGAGCGACACGCTGGCTGCCAAGCTCGCGGAGAAGGCGACCGAGCACCACGGTGTGCTGTCCAGCTCGGGGCCTGTGAACGACATCGACGCGCTTCCCGAGATGCTTAGATTCATTGGTGATCTCGTGGCCGAGCGTAAGGCTACGAGCGAGTCCAAGAAGAAAGCGCTCGAACAAGCGGAAGACAAGCTTCAGGAGAACACGGCGTCGTCCAAGCACATTGAAAAGAACCTGGCGTCTTTGCGGCTAGAGAAGAACGAGCTCGAACGCAATCAGGTTGGCACCGTGAAGAGGATAATGGAGGAGCTCATGCCGAACGAAGAGCTCAAGCACGCTGAGAAAGGACTCGCAAAGCTCGAGAAGACGTACTTTGATGCGAAGGACAAGACGCTCCGGTACAGGAGCACGATCACGTTTCTCAATCTTTATAAAAAGAAGGGCGAAAACGAGAAGTGCTGCCCTTTGTGTCGCCGTGGGATGAACGACGAGGACCTCACGGCATTTCGAGTCGCGGTCGACGAGAAGACGGACGGCGACAAGCTCAAGGACAAGATTGCTAGAGCTGAAGGTCAGGAGAACGTGGCCTTTGACAAGTGGAAGGAGATGGAGAAGTGTATGCCGAGCTGGCGCAAGTGGGTGCAGCTCGAGACCCAAATCCCGGAGGAGAGCAACGAGCTGGACGCCATCTACACCACGCAGCGTGCGCTCCAGGCGAACGCGAAGGACAAGAAGCACCAGTACGAGACAGCGCTGCACCTGTTTGAAGATGCGCAGAAAGCACAGCGAGAATTTGCCGTACTGGGCGAGGCGGGCGAGGAGCTCAAGCACATGCTCTCCCGTATGAAGAGTGAGCAGGAGCGTCTGAGTCTGATGACGGCCGAGTCGCTGGGTTCCGGAGCGCCGTCCATGGCCGAGGTGCAAGCTGCACAAGGCAAGCAAGGGGACGAGCTCAAGGAGTTGAACCGCCAGGTACAGCTGAAGCAAAGCGAGTTGCAGCACAACCAGAATATCCAGCAGCAGATGCAGAACGACCTGCACAAGAAGCGCCAGGACAAACTCACCATGGACCAGCAGCGGAAGGACTACGACGCCGCGTTGGAGGAACAGGCCAAGCTGCGCGATCGAGAGAAAATCGTGCGTGATAGGATCGCGGAGCTCACGGAGAATGAACCGATATTCGAGCGTGACGTGCACACCAAGCTTGAAGAGCGCGAGGCGCGTCGTACCGAGGCGAACGCAAAGAAGAACAAGCTGCGCACCGAGTTGCAGCAATACCTGGGCGATTTACGCGCGTTCGGCGACATGGTGAGCCACGTGCAGGAGAATCTGAAGCAAAACTCGGAGAAGGATCTGCAACGGGTCGCACAGGAGCTGGCGCAGATGAAGCAACAGCAAAGCACTGTGACCCAAAAGCTTCATGGTCTGGCGCCCCAGATCGCGTCTGTGATGCAGAACCTCAAGGACCAGGAGACGATGAAGCGTCATATCCGAGAAAACCTGGAATGTCGGACTCTGAAGAAGCAATTGGACTATGCACGTGGCGAGGTGGACATTCTCAGGCACAAGCTACTTGCGTTACCGTCCGGCGATGAGGTTGGCAGGCAAGTTCGCACGGCCGAGATCGCAGCCAAGGCTGCGCGAGACAGTCGGTCGATCCTGAAGGGACGGAAGCAACAGCTGGACGACCAGATCCGCGATTACAAGGTCCAACTTCGTCAGAGCGAGTACCGACACATCGAGGACAAGTACCGGAAGAAGCTGATCGAGTTCGAGACGACCACCATGGCTGTTGCAGATCTGGACAAGTACTATCGCGCGCTCGACCAGGCGCTGATCGAGTACCACTCGAAGAAGATCGAGGAGATCAACACGATCATCCGGTCGCTCTGGCAGATCACGTACAAGGGCCAGGACATTGACTCAATTGAGATTGTCAGTGGTCCAGAGAACAACGGCACGGCGGCCGCGACCACAGCGAAGACGACCTCGCGCTCGTACGATTACAGAGTCGTGATGAAGAAAGGCAGCGCGAAGATCGACATGCGCGGCCGCTGCAGTGCCGGCCAGAAAGTGCTCGCGGCGCTCGTGATTCGCCTGGCCCTGGCCGAGACGTTCTGCCTGAACTGCGGCATCCTGGCGCTCGACGAGCCCACGACGAACCTCGACACGGAGAACAAGTACGGCCTCGCGCAGGCCATTACAGAGTACGTACCCTGCTGAAGTTGTGTGCTGGATGGGGGATTTATGACATTGTCGGAGACTGATTTTTTTACGACATTGTTGGTATATTTTGAAAACCAATTCCAACAGTTTGCTGACTGCACGCTCGGCGCAGCAGAACTTCCAGCTCGTGTGCATCACGCACGACGAGGAGTTCGTGCAGATGCTAGGGAGGACGCAGGCCATGGACAACTCGAGCCCGGAGTACTACTGGCGCATCTCGCGAGAGGAGCTGTACGTGTTGTGGCTTTGGATGTCTGATGTTGTCGTCTTTCACTGTGGGTTGCTGACTGACGGAGAAATTGCCTGTGCCTTGTTGTAGGGGAAACAATCGGTTTTACAGCAAGATTGAACGTCGCGAGTGGCGCGACGGGATTTAAATGTCGGGTTTGCACCACGTTTCAGCTTTTGAGTTTCTCATCATATGCGGGTGAATGAATGAATTGCTACACACAGAGTTCATTTCTGGTGGACTGGGTGGATGTGTTGCCAACAATTTCATTAATCCCGTCGAAATACGTATTTCCTGTGTGAGTTTAGATTTCAAGTAATCGCACGAATACACAGTCCACCAACTAACCTTCTCTTCGCATTCAGGTTCGTGCCCAGCGCCCCCAATGAAGACGAGCGCCGCACAAACTCTGACAGTTTAAACGCTGCAGCTCTCGCTTCTCGCCGACCATTTCTTTCCTAGCTCAGTAGCTAGTAGCGGTACAGCTTGGCCGTCTTGGTCTGCTCCAGGTCGATTTTGTGGCCGAAGAGGTCGCGGATGTTGCTCAGGCGGTACTTGATCATCGTCGGGCGCTCAAGCGAGAGGCCCCAGGCGATGACGCGCACATTCTCGGGCAGACCCATGGGGCGCAGCATCTCGGGGCGGAACACGCCCGAGTTGCCGATCTCCGTCCACTTGTTCAGGTCCGGGTGGAACGCGAAGATCTCCATGCTCGGCTCCGTGTACGGGTTATACGCCGGCTTGAAGCGCATCTTGGTGATGCCGATCTTCTCAAAGAACGCCTTGATGACGCCGATGAGGTCGCCGAGCGACAGGTCGTAGTCGGCCACGACGCCCTCGACCTGGTGGAACTCGGCCAAGTGGGTCGCGTCCATGCTCTCGTTACGGAAGACGCGGTCGATCGAAAAGTACTTTTGCGGCGTGAACCCACCCGGCTGGTGCGCCAGCTTGTACAGCATCTGCGCCGAGATCGCGGTGGTGTGCGTGCGCAGGATGTTGGTCATCGACGTCTCGCGCTTGAAGGCGCCGCGACCGTGACTACAGAGATGGACGCAGCATACAACATTCGTGAGCGTCGTGGTAATGACATCTGGACAATGTGAGCGAATTATGTTCGTACCCAATGGAGCCAAAGCCGCCGTTCTCGTGCATGTCTTCGACGCGCGCGTAGTAGTCCTCTGGCACAGTGAGGCACTTCTGGGGCGCTACGTAGGTTGCATCATACAACAATGAGAGTTAGGTCACACGAATGATTTCATCCAGACGCCTGACAAGATTACTGGGCACGCACTGCTGAGGAAGAACGTGTCGTGGGCGTCACGCGCAGGGTGCGACTGCGGCTGGAAGAGCGAGTCGAAGTTCCAGAAACTGCTCTCAACGTAGCGGTTCGTTGGCATTTCCTGGAAGCTGAGAGGATCAGTCGTTACACCAGCAACACAAGGTTTAGTTTGCAGCTTCCAACATTATTCACACAAAGACATCTCTGGAGTGTGAAAAAATCGGGTACGTACCCCATGTCCATGAGCACGCGACGGAACTCGGCGCGCACTTTCATGAGCGGGTGCAGGTGGCCGCCGCCGACCGCCAGGCCCAACGTGTTGAAGTTGTATGGCTTGAACGTCTCCTTCTTCCACGCATCACTGTATTCATCAACAACACACACAGCAAGAATGCAATCAGTCAATGCCACCTTGAGTTCTCCAACAAAGTTCACATAAAGAGTGCGCACCCTTCAAGCATCTCCTTGTTAAGACCAGCGGCCTGCTTCTTGCGCTGCAGCAAGAAGTTGGGGCCCTTGGTGATCTTGTACGACTTGCGCGTGCGCACCTCCACGAGGTTACGGCGCTTGAGGTTCTTCGCCTCGTCGCTCGTCACGGCCGAGAGCGCGCCCTCCGCGCCTTCGATGCGGCGCAGCACCTCCGTGGCTTCGTCCGCGACCGATTCCGTCTGTAGCATCCAACATACCCACAGCAACCACAAACAATTGTCAGCCATTCTGTCTCCACCACCAGCTCTAATAACACATAAACACAACAAGCGCCCACTTACGTTGCGGTAGAACTTGCCGGCGGTCTTGTCCAAGCGGATCCACCGGTTCTTCATGCACGCGCTCTGGCCGACCTTGAGCGTCGCCGCGCCGACGATCGTTTCCAAGCTGGCGCGGTCGATGCCTTCAGCGGCCGGGATCGCGTGGAAGACCTGCACCTCGGGGGAGCCTTTTTCCAAAAAGTTGCGCGCCTCATCCTTGAGCACGTAGAACGACGTCGAGAGCTCCTCGGAGACCACGAACGCGTCCGCGAGCAGCGATTTCATCACGCCGACCACGAGCTCGTGCGAGAGTGCGTGCTGGAGCGCGTACGCGAACGAGTCCTGCACGCCGCTAGCAGCGGCGTCGACGGCCTGCAGCAGCTGCGCCTCGACGCGCTGCTTGTCGGCGACTTCGGCGCTCATGTCTCTTGTATCTGCTTCTGCTGGTGTGTCTTCCTGTCTTGCGACGCGGGTGAGTTGCGAGGCTTTCAATCCAATGTGGTCACTCCACACCCTTCCTTTGGCGGAGAAGGCGTGGGGCCGAAGGCGCGCAGTAATGTGAGCGAAAGATGTATAAAGTCAATCCACAAGCATTTTCCACTTTGATTTGAATTAGTGACATTGCGCATATTTAGTGACAGCTTGATTTAGTGACCAGTGGGTTGAGGCCTTATTCGTAGCTCTCGAATGGGGCGAAGACTGGGTCGCGTTTCTCTGCGATGGCTTGGAGCCCCTCAGCGTAGTCCTTTGTCGCGAATGAGGTCGCCTGCGAGTCGGCTTCACGCAGGAGAGCAGCTGCGAGGCCGACTTCTTGCTGAGCTCGGAGCGTACGGAGCACAGCGCGCGTCGCAGTGGAGGAGGTTGAAGCCATCTCTTCAGCCACCGCAATCGCTTCCTTCAGCACATCGTCCTGGTGCAGTAGAAATAAAGCAAAGAGCAGACAGGAGATATCAGCAAATAGAGCTGCATGCTCGGATGTTGGTACTCTCAACTGAGAACCGAGTCTACTGTACCTTGTCGACAGCCTTGCTGATCAAACGGAGTCGCTCAGCCTCCGTTCCATCGATCACCTGTTGTTGGGGGTAATACAGAAGCAACAGAGGATTAATTCGTCATGCTTTCGTGGCGTTGAGCGTGCGTCTGGGCTCGCGTACCTTGCCAGTGAGCATCAGGTAGTTGGCGGTCTCGGTGCCGACAATGAGAGGGAGGAAGTGGGAGCTCGCCATGCCCTGTTTCGTGAATCCACACAACGATCAGTCTCATTCGAGGGCATCAAAACACACGCTAAAAGGATCACTTACCGGGTGAAGACCCAGGTTCACAAACGTAAAGCCCATCTTTGCGTCCTTCGCAGCGACTCGGACGTCCGCAAACAGCGAAATGCACAGTCCAGCGCCGATCGCAGGTCCGTTGATCGCAGCGACGAGCGGCACTTGGAGCGTTCGCAACGACATGTAGCGAGCGTAAAACTTCTGCATCAGCACACTATCAAAACCCACAAACTGGCATTTAGTCTGGATAGCACAATAGCAAGGACCAGGACAACACAGAAAGATACATACGCGTTGCGAGAAGGCGTGTCCGTGATGCGCTCTTGGAGGAACTTCATATCGCCACCAGCAGAGAAGGCGCGGCCTAACATACATAGCAATTGCAAGCATGAGCCACACGACTTCATAGCCAAAGTACAAACAGACAATAGAAAATTGTACAACACCTTCTCCAGTCAGCACGATCGCGCCAAACTCGTCAGCACGCGTGTTGATCTCGGCCACCATTTCTGTTCATCGTGACGCACCGCCAGAGCGAATCGATTAGGGTCCGTATCACGCACTTCAAGCACCATATGGACTCATAGCACCATATGATCAAGCCACGTAGCGGCTGTATGTGCATCAACACGCGAACGAACCTTGCAGCGCGGTGCCCATGGCGGCGGTCATGGGGTTAAGGCGCTTGGGGTCGTTCAGACGCAGCACGCCGACGCGCCCGTGCTTCTCGAGCGTCACCAAGTCGCTCTTCGCTCGCACGCCGCCGAGTACGCGCTGGTGGTGCTGCACGCGACCCGTCACGATGCCGCGCGCCATCACCACGCCCCGCATCGAACGCATCATCGTCGTCGACATCCAGGATCAAAACAAAAAGTATCTGGTCGTCCGTTCTTCAACCCGACGTGACCCTCTTGTGAAAGATAAGGGTGTGGTGCTGCACACAGATTCCCTTCACTACACAGTAATATCCTTTGATAAAGAATACCTGAGCTACCGAATATTCATTATTCAGCGCTACATATTCATTTGAGTCGTAATATTCTATATTTTTGGTTGCAGCTCAAAAACACACATTATAAGAATTATTTTTCACTGTACAAAATCGAGCCAGATTCACTCGAGGTTTTTAAAGCATTCAAAAACCTCGATGATGCGAGCGGACCTCTATTGAAAGCAGCAGGTGCGCTGACTGTGTTCGTTCATCTTGACGAGCGATGCAAAAAAGCCCCCGCGAGGTAAAGAAGCCAGGAGGAAGCCACCACCGCGGGTGGAGAGAGGAAGACGTCGCCACCGCAGTTCCCCCCCTTCGTCAACCTTGAGCGAGTGAGCGAGCGAGTGATAGACGCCCAAGCGACGCACGCGGACATGGAGCTCCCGACGCCGCCAGGTGCGTTGCCTTACTGTGTGTCTAGTGTTTGCTTTCCCCTTCACATTTATTATTTAGGTGCTGTCGGTTGCCAAGTGATGGACTGCTGTGGATGTGAATGGGGGCGTGAGTGGGACGTCTGTGCATTAATGGTGTATGAGTGTGGTGCTTGCTGCGGGTCCGCTTGGCAACCACCTGCGCCTGTGGATGCTTGCATTAGGCTGTGTTGTACTGGATTATTGTGGATGGCGTTTTGCTGTGAGATAGATATGGCCGGGCAAGTGCTGACTTTATATGTGTATCAACCTGATGAATGGCTTTGTATCGACAGGCTCGCTTGAAGGCGGCGCCTCGGGCCGCAACAGCAAGAAGCCGTCGCCCGCGGACTTTATGTTCGGGACAACACTTGGCGAAGGCGCGTACGCGAGAGTGAGTGCCGCTTTTGCCCTAATTTAATAAAGGGGAAAGCGCTTTCGTGATGAGCAATACAACTGAACGACTGCTACTATTATTCTGTATGAGCAGGTCGTGCACGCCCGCATGAAAGACACGGGCGTCGAGTACGCCGTGAAGATCATGGAGAAGCGCTTCATTCGCAAGGAGAAGAAAGTGAAGTTCGTCATGATGGAGCGCAAAGTGTTCTCGAAAGTCTCGCACGACCGCATCGTCAAGCTCTTCTTCACGTTCCAGGACCACAACTACTTGTACATGGTCATGGAGCTCTGTCGCGGCGGCGAACTGCTGGATGTCATCACGTACGTTGTGCTTGACGTTGGTACTGCTTTTAGCAACATATAATGATTGAAAAGCTAACCCTGCCTGATGCCCACAACAGCAAGCACCAGAAGGCGCAAGTGGCCGCAGGTGTGAAGGACAAGGCCTGCCCGCTGGAGCTCACAAAGTTCTACATCGCGGAGGTGATCATCGCAGTGGAGTACCTGCACAACAACGTACGTAACCATGCGAGTATGTTTGCTGTTTAATGGCATACGCCACGGCCACTGACAATATTGTGATCCATTTGTTGCAACAGGCCGTCATTCATCGTGACCTGAAGCCAGAGAACATCTTGATGGGGTGAGTGCTTTGCTCTCTTCATCATGTGCTGCCGATCGGAGCTTTCAGTGAGTCTAACGATTTTTATGATGAACGGAAACAGTGAGGACGGTCACATCAAGATCACGGATTTCGGAACGGCGAAGGACGAGACCGAGGAGAGTCGCCACAACACTTTTTGCGGCACGGCCGAATTTGTGTCACCCGAGGTGTTGCGTGACCAGGAGGCGTCGCGCGGTTGCGACTTGTGGGCGGTCGGGTGCATGATCTTCCAGATGCTCGTTGGCCGACCCATGTTCCGTGCGGAGAACGAGTACCTGACGTTCCAGCAGATTCTAAACCACCCGGCGGAAGACTTTGCGTACCCGCCTGGATTCCCTGACGTCGCCCGCGATTTGATCGACAAGCTGTTGCTTCAAGAACCGAAGGAGCGACTCGGAGCCGGCTCGGAAGAAGACGGAAACGGTTATAGCTCGTTGAAGGCGCATCCGTTCTTTGACGGCATCCACTGGGAGACGCTGGGATCCACTCGGCCACCGTACATCCCCCACGTCAACCGCTTGCCAGCTACGGACAATGTGAGTGCGCATTTGTTGGGCTTTGCTGCTTACATTGGTCATCATACTTACAGTGTGGATTCTCTTTTTTTTAATTCAGGATGGTGCAACAGAGGACTGGCTGTTTGCTGGCGTTGCGACCGAGTTGCAAGTGTCGTCTGGTCTGGCGTTCGAGCCAATGGCGCAGTACGTTCATCTGTTGCCGATGATGTTGACTTTGTGGTAAATTATGTGCTCACCCAGTCTGTTGTTTCTCAAATTGTAGCGAACGTCCTGGCTCGCCTGTAAACGTAGTTGAGGTTGCAAGACAGAAAGCTGCTGTCCCGCCCCCGCCACCGATGACTCGGACAAGCTCGCTCTGGTTTGTAGACAATGAGCTTGTTATTGCTGATTAATCTGAGCGTGTGCTGACACCTTGCTTCTTATGATCCACAGGAACCGATTCCTCTTGGACGATGAACTGATCAAGATGGGCGGGCTCATCAGCAAGCGAAAGGGACTCTTTTCTAAGAAAAGACAGCTGATCTTAACATCCAAGCCACGTTTGATCTACATCGATGCGATCCGAATGAAGCAGAAAGGTACGGAAGAATCATGCCTATGTGTAAATGGGTTGGCTTTTGATTTCGGAGAGCTCACATCTTGTTGTTTGCCTCTTTCTAGGAGAAATCCCATGGTCAGACACTCTCTACGTGCAATCCAAGAGCGCAACAGCGTTTGACGTCGTCACGGTATGTCCGTCAGTACCATTCCATGGCCTATATGCAGGCGAACCCGTTTCTCATCTTCATCATATATCTGTGGATGTTGCTCTTGCTGTGAAGCCACATCGAGTCTACCATCTCAACGATCTCGTCAACGGGTCGAAGAAATGGATCGAGGCGATCAACGCGGCTCTGGTGCGTTCCATGAAACTTCTTTCATATGTAGTCTGGCGTTCAGGTGGCTCATGCGATCTCGTACTTTCAACTCTGTTCATGTTCACAGGCGCAGCACAGAGAGCGATCACGCTTCGGGAGCTCGTATCGCTGAGCGTACAAATGCACAGCAAGCGAGTCAGTATACCGTATAATCAGGTCCAGCAAACAACTTACTCGCTTGTGAATAAATTTGGTGAGCACCATCAAACTACAATACATGCATGTGCATATCCATTCTCACTTCGAGCACCTCCACATTGACCGCCATTTGATTGCCAAGCTGCCCGAGAGCATTTGATTGATTGATGAGCGATTAGCAATAATAACTCCTGTCTTTCCTCATGTTCTTACAGATCATAGAGAATCGAGAAGACTCGCTTATTCCTCATCATCCTCGGCCTCGTTACCGCCATCGTGGATGTTGAAGTAACGAAGTTCGTAGGTCTGCTTGTCCGACGCAATGACGTGGAGGTAGTCGCGGAGCTGCTGCTTCTTAAGGTACTTCTTGGTCAGGTACTTGAGGTAACGCTTGGAGAACGGCGCGACGGCGGCGATCTGGAGCTTGTTCTTCTCGCGCGAGATCTTGACCGAGTCACCGAGCACGCCGACCTTGCCGCCGACCTTGATGCGGTCGTGGAGGAACTTCTCGAACGAAGCAGGGTCGAGAACGCGGTCATCGACTGGGATGGTGCAGTCAATGGTGAACTTGAGCACCTGCTTCTTTCCGACCTTCTTTCCCTTGTTCTGTAGAGATAGACGCACAAGACAAGAGAGTTAGCGACTCGGAGGCAAGACGGACGCAGAGCAAAACAGATTTGCTCCACGGCCGTCCGCGTCGAATCGGCTCACTCGGCCACCAACGAGGCGCGTCCATGCGAAGAAGGGAAGAGACCAGCTGCTATCCGTCTGAGTGCTGGCTGCTGATGCTGAGGCGACCGCGTCTCTTGCGAAGTCTTTCCGCCCGGATTGGTAGCATAGAACAGAGAAGATGGCTCTGTCTCGCTCACTGCTGCTGCTGCCTGGTCGACGTCGCCGCCAACCGATGCAAACAACAGAACAAGAAAGAAGAGACCACCTCGGTTAACCTTTTATGCGTGGTGCTTTCCACACGCGGCCGCGCCATGCATGCAAGCCAAGCCGCCGCCATGATAGCAGAGACCCAGCTATACACACAACGCCACGCGTGCGGAGAGACACCCACAGAGAAGGAAACTCTGTTTGCCCGGGCAGAGAAGACGCCTCTGCAGCTAAGCAACTCATAAGGATGAAGCGATTGGATCCCTCCATTCTCAACAAAGACACACACACCTGGCGGACTTTGTGAAGACCGAGTCGAGCGGACGGCTGACGGGGCGGAGAGCAGCTCAGGCACTTACAGCGACGACTGGAGCCATTGTTTCGTGTGTGGAGCGTTTACTACGGTTGAGCGAGGCAGCAAAATAGCAATTGCTCCAAGCCCGACGCTTTGGCGGCCGAAAAGTTCCCCCACACCCACAAAATCACTGGACACCACGCTCCAGCCAGTCAAAATAGGATTTCGGTCCCTAATTGGGAATGGAGCTGCTCGCTGATTGGCGGAAATTAATATATATTGCTCCTGTAGAGGAATGTAGGTTCTTGTAGAGAGAGAAAACCGGTTGGTTGGTTCTCCGAAGCGCCTTGCTCCGTGCAAATGCTCGGTGCAAATGCGCCGCTCGTCCATCTTGTATCTGGTAAACCCAAAGACACCTTAAACTGATTCAAGGTAAGCGACGAATGCCAATGCTCTCTGTGTGTATATGACGCTGGAGTCTGGTGCACCCATGCTGGCCTTCGTCCGAGTGCTGTCATCACACGCGCCGTGACAGTACAACCAGTCCCAATCAGCGCCATACGAGTCAAACAGCACGGTACACTATGGCGCTCGTCATCCCATCCTGCCTTCCCAGTCTGTCCGTGTGAATGCACTGTAGTGGAGCTCATCTCGGCAGAGCTGTGCGCACAGGAGAGACATATGGATACAGGATGGCATGCGTGCTGTCACACTGGCATTGTGCTGTGCTCAGCAGCGTCAATGCCACTCATGGCCAAGTGTCGACTGATCAGCGTGTTGTGGATCGCATATCTAACGCTCTGCCTTTCTTTGTGTGTGTTGCTACAGATGCGTTACATTGCTGCTTACCTCCTCGCTGTCCTCGGCGGCAACGCCGCCCCATCGGTCGCTGACGTGACCAAGATCCTCTCGTCGGTCGGCGTTGAAGTCGACTCGGAGCGCTTGAACCAGGTCATGGGCGAGCTCAAGGGCAAGGACGTCAACGAGCTCATCGCCGCGGGCTCCAAGAAGCTTGCCAAGTTCGGCGGAGGTGGCGCCCCAGCCGCTGCCGGTGGCGCTGCTGCTGGCGGCGCCGCGGCCGCCGTGGTCGTGGAGGAGAAGGAAGAGGAAGAAGAGGCGGACCTCGGCGGTGCCGCCATGGACATGTTCGGTGGCGGTGCCGACTACTAAGTCGACTAGCGCTATCGCAAAATAATCCTCTCGTCACTTCTTAGTTGCAAGCAGCCGGCGGCTCGGTCCTTTGCGGGAACGGGTGATCGCTGCGAAGCCGCTTTCCAGGGTAAACACATCCGTCAATGTAACACTTTGATAGATACATCGCTTGCATTTCCCTTCTGGTCCTCCGCCTCCTACTGTCTGTCTCTCTTCATACGTGTGGCTAGGGTCGCTTTAGCGGACTGGTTGTGCTACTGCAGGACGCACTTGCTGGTCTTGGTGCGCAGGTCGGGGCTCTTGACGTCCGGGTCGTTCTGCTCGTGGTTGACGATCTGCGCCTTGAGCACGGGCGTCTCGACCTCGAGGTCCGTTTTGGAGAGCACGATGCCCGCGAGGTCGGATGCGAGCTGCCGGAACGCCGCGCTCACCTGGTCGCCCGTCTTGGCCGACACGAAGAAGCTCTTGAGGTCGTTCTCCTCGGCGAACTGCTTGTGCTTGGCGGCCTTGACGGCACGCAGGTGGTTCAGGTCCGCTGTGTGTATGTTGTAACATGTAACATTGGCATAAGGAGGCTCATGGGGAAGAGGTTATTCATACTGTGAGGTCATGAGCGTACTCTTGTTGCCTACGAGGCCGACATAGGGCATGCGGTCGTCGTCGAAGGTGCGCCGAACGAGGCGATACCAGTCCTCGAGGTTCTGGAAACTTTCGTAGTTGGTGATGTCGTACACCAGCAGCACGGCCTAGTAGACAGACATTCACAGAAAGACAGCATCACGTTTAGCACAGCTCTTCCACATAGGAATCGTATACAGAGCTGCTGTTCAACAAGCGCACCTGGGCGCCAAAGATGTAGTTTTTGAGCATCTTGCCGCCGATGCTCTGTCCGCCAATGTCCCAGATCTGCAGCGTCACCTGCGTGTCGCCTAAAAACATCCATTCACATCACAACATGGTCACATTCGTGACGCAGCATGCCTCATTTAGCTGATAACGTGAGCCATGAGAGACGACGCACCTGGGAGCCCGAGTCGCTTGAGGAAGAAGTCCAAGCCAATCGTCTGCTTGTAGACGTTGGAGAAGTTGTCTTCCGTGTGGCGCATCGCGATCGACGTCTTCCCCACGGCGCCATCCCCCAGGATGATCACCTTCATCCATGCAGTCAAAGCACGAGCAGTCAGTCCAGTCGTATATATGCATTGGCTATAGAACGAGTATGAGAGGGTTACGCACTTTGTACTGCAGCTGCTGGGGCTCGTGCTCACTGTCAGTCTCCTTGGACATGGCGCTCGTGTTGTATGGAGCTCTTGGCTCAGATTGGGCGAATTGAAGCAATGTCGCGACGTTTCGTCCATTTTGTGGTTTCTTCTAAAACCGAAGCAGATATGTCTCTCTCTTTAAACCGCTTGACAATCTTGAAGAGCCGCAAACACATTTACATTGAAAAAGCCAAACAATGACGAGCAGCCGAATGAGAACTCGCGTGGTGCGTGTGCTTATGTGTGTCGCCGTGGCTGTGGCTGTGCTGGCGCTCCTATGTGATGCAGAGAACCTCAAGTCCAGAGTCAAGATGCAGCGGAGCAACCCGGTTCTCCCCGTGCTCGTTGACGGCGAGAGCGTGCGCCTCATCCTCACCACAGGTTCGCTTTCTTCATGCGCGCGCTCAGTATGACTCTAGTGTATATTGTATCCAGCACTGTGTATGTATGTAATTGTACGTGTGCTATAGACACAGACGGAATCCTTATTTGCTCAGATCTGGCGAAAGACGTGTCCACCTCGCCCAAGGTCGACTTTGGTGCGCATATTGAGCTGCTCACAACACCACACAATATCTGCAAAACTTTCTATTTATTTATTTATTTGTATTAAATTAATTATTGACAGACTATGCGCGCAAGCTGCTGCGCTTCCAGTTGCAGGGCATGATTCAGGACTTTGAGATGCGCGATATTTACGTGCCGGCGCTCGGGGCGTTCACGGGTAGGATGCCCATCGGGTTCTTTCATCTCAAGAACCAGTGGCTCAGCCCCGCGTCCATCGAGTACTTTCTCCAGTACGACCTGCTTGCTGCTAATTATTTTTTTACGTATTAGGGCTATTGGAATTGCTAATTAACCTTTGTTCATTCTGACAGGAGCTCGAATGCGAGTGGGTTCATCGGCGTCGGCTTTGCGTTCCGCCCCATGTATTCGCGCTTCTGGACCATGATCGACGACCACGAGGACGAGGAAGACGCTGTGGGGTTTCCATCATCGTTACCACCAGCCTCACAGCAGTACGCGTATCGTGGGATGAGCGCCAATGGGACTATGACGAAGCTCGCAGCTCTGTCGATACCCAATGACGAAGAGGACGACGACGAAGAGGAAGAAGAGCGAGATCTGGTGAATGGCTACATTGGCAGTAGCGAAAATGCCCAGAAGCTCGTGTGGAGCGAGCCGCTGGCGCCCGTGAACGACCGCGAGGACGCTGCCAACAGCCAGGGCATCTCCTTCCCAAGTACGTTTGTCATGCTATGGAATTGGAATTTTATGAGCCTAACTCGATGTGTTGTGTCCAGTTCATCGCGCGCATTTCCAGTGCGCACCAACACTCACAGACTCCGCAGTGAGCTCTTCATCTTCAGCACCACCACTCAACGCCCATGCAGCGCACAGTGTCGAGATCTTTGGCGAGTTCTCGGGCAATTGGGACGTGAGTCTGGACTACAACGTCCCGTGTCTCGGCCTCCCGCAGCAGTTCTTCGACTCGGTGAGCATCCTTCCTCTTTATGCTTATATAGAGGGACAGTTGATTGGTTCACAGGCTTTGAACACTGAAACTGCCGATATGATTGTGATCTCTCTGTTCTGATACTTTAGCTCGCAGGCTGGATCGGTCTGCGTTTTAACGACGAGCTCAAGGTCGCCGAGATCTCTGGTTCGGCCCCACTACCAGACCTGGTCTTCTCGCTCTCGCTCGACGGGCCACAGCTCCGGATCCCACTGCAGTGGCTCGTGCTGCCCGAGCTCCAGGTCTCGACCTCGTCCTCAGATGGCAATAGGACTAATAACACCAGCAGTCCACCTCAGTCGTCCGTTGTGGTCCTGCAGCGAGTCTGCATCCAGCGCTCGGGCTCGATTGTGCAGAACGGTGCCGCGGTCTTCTCGCCACTGGACCAGGACGCCGGCTCCGTGCAGCGCTACCGACTGCACGGCTCGCTCACGCTGCCGCTCTTTAACATGTTCCAGGCGCCGATCGTCTTTGGCGCCATGGTGCTCGATGCCTTCGAGCAGATCGTCGTCGATGGCACCACGAAGCGCACGGGCATTCAGAACGCTCTTCTAAAGCCGTCCTTGTCGCCAAGCGTTGCTAATGGTGGAAATGGTGGCAACGAAGCAGCATTCGCGACCTGTATGCGGCCAGTGCGCTGTGTTGGACAGCAGCAGTACCTGCCTCGCCTCAACGCCTGCCAAGGTAAAGCTCAGTCTCCTGCTCTCCCTCTCTCTATGCATAGGTCTCACTTGTTGTTGTGGCCACAGACCCGGATTGCTCGCTCTATTTTTTCCACTCACTCGATACAACGACCAAGCAATGCGCCATCGTACGTCCCTCTCCTGTCATCACTTATCTCTCTTGTAGTGTGGGGCTCTAACGATTTCACTATTGTTTGTTTATTTCCAAATCACAATGTCTACTTTTTCGACCAATTTCAACACTGTCAGGACGGGAGCTGGATCGTGGCGGTCGTGGTCACCATGACAGCATTTCTCGCCGTCGAAGCACTTTTCTCGCTCTCCATCCGCCACCTCGTTCGCAAGACGCGTCTCAATTCCCTATCGCAAGGCTAGCGAGCCTAGGACGCTAACTAAACTAAGTACCTGAGCCTAATACTTGCCGAGACTGAAGCCTGGGCGGCCGATGGACACCTGCGTCTTCTTCTGTGCGATGATCTTCTTCTCTGCCCGATTGCCCACCGATACACTCGCGCCCGTGGTCTTCTTCTTCGCCCCCAGACCCAGCTCAACCTTCACACCTAGGTGATCAGCCTTGCCCTTGGGCTTGCTGACCTGTGCGTGCTGATCCAGGAGCTGCCACTGGACGTGCACGCTGCTACTCTGCTTCATCAGCTCGCGCACGGCCATCGTGGCGTCCGAGCCGTACGCGAGCCCAAAGTGGAGCACGAGCGCGCGCTGCACAGCCTTCTTCCCAACCACAGAACCATCGGCCAACACTGAAGCCTCGGGCTTGAGCTCAGGTTCCTCCGAGCTCTGACTTTGACTCTGTTGTAGTGCCATCAAATGGTCCACGTCCGTGAGCAGTAGCGACTTGGTGGCATTCTTATACTCCTGCACGTGTGCTGAGACGGCAAAAGGCTTCTTGATCACGTGGCGGTACGAGCCCTCGAGCTGGTACTGCGGCTGCTGCTGCTGCTGGCCGAGCCACGAGGCCAGGTCCACGCCGTCCGTCGTGAGCATCTTTTGGTACGCTGCACCAATTTCGCTCGCAGGATATACGATCGAGTGGCCCGGCAGCGGCAGTACGACGTCCTCAATACTGTATTCGTGGACGTTCGCCTCGGTCAGGACCAGCACCTTCCCGTCTGATACTGCTACTGAAGCCCCAGCCTCGGTCTTGAGTCTCTTCGTGGCTGGCTCACCAACACCACTCTCGCTCTCCTTGGTCAGCACCAGGTCGCCAATCTCCGCGCTCTCAGCTGATAATGAGCCAATCCGTCGACTCGCCATCTCGTTCCAGACGTAATACTGATACGCCTCGACGTACGCGACTCTGTAGTTAAGTGGGATGGCCCGGAACGCGAGCTCGTTCGCGTCAATGCCGTTCTGCAACAGCCCTTCAAGCACAGCACGCTCGGGGACGAGGAACGGCGGCAGCATGCGCAATGCGGCCGCGACGTCCTTGTGCTGTCGGAAGTGCTCGCGGGCCTCGCGGATCTTGCTGGCCTCGCCGTCCTGCGGCCGCAAGAGCAATAGGACCGCAAGCTTGAAGTCCTTGCGCAGCACGGCGCGGCCAATCAAGTGGGACGGCGTGGCCGAGTTCCCAAAGCGCTGGAGCCCAAAGAAGTTGACAAAACCGCGCGCTTGCCAGTTGGTTACGGTCTCGTGGAGAGCCTCAGGGGTGACGAGGTCCGTGTCGGCCAATCCGCGGATGACGATCGAGTAGCGGTTGCCCAGACAGGCGCCAGCCACAAGCTTGTTGGGGACGTACTTGACGTGGCCGCCCACGAGGAACTGGTACTCGTCCAGGGTCCTGTTCGTGTTAAACTTCTGCAGCGACTGGAGCTTCTCGATCGTCACTCTGTGGGCCGTGCAGAGCTGCGTGGCCACGCCACGCTTGTCCTTTGGGTCGGCCACGGAAAACACGGACGGGTTTACCTTAAGCACCGACGCCATCTGGTTCACCACGGCCGTGATGTCCTTGTTGCGGCGGTAGAGCACGAACTGGAGGTACTCGGCTTTAAGAGGAAACGCAATACACAACACACAAAATTAGACATTTAGATATGAAAATGGATCACGGATTCCAATAAATGACAACTCACGCTGCTCGACGGGCCACTCCTTGCGCGGGTCGCGCTCGCCCTTCTTGGCCTGGCCGGGCGAGAACGCGCGCCGCACGCGGATGACCTGGCTCTGGTCATCGGACGTGATCGTGTCGGCCACGATGAGCGACTTGCCGTAGCGCCGCATGGTCTCGTGCAAATACACGCGCTCGCGCTTCTCGTTCAGGCCGCCAATGTAGAACACGAGCTGCTCGCGCGGTGGTAGTTCACTAGCAGCAATTGGCTCGGGTTTGGTAGTGACACTGACACTATTGTGAGTTTGTAGCTTCTCGTCTTCCTCGAACCGCACGCGCTTGACCTGGTCGATGAAATCGCTAAAGTCCTTGCCCATCTTCTTCCCGAGCTCGGCCTGCACGAGCGCCACGAGCTTGCGCACGTTCTGGTCCGCGAGCGCCTTGCGCCCTTGGAGCACCAGGTTGTAGCTCTGCTTGCCGAGTTGCTCGCCCACGTCACGCAACACCTGAAGGCAGTCGCCCAGCGCTGCGGGCCGCTCACCCTTGCCATTCGTACTGGTACTGTTGTTGTTGCTGTTGTTGTTATAATTGGTACTGACGCTGGCCTCGCCGTAGGCAAAGCCCGCGACGAGGTCCTGGAACTGGTGGCTCACGTGCTTCTTCTTCTTGGCGAGGCTCGTAAGCACGACCTGCTGGCCGTTCGATGCGATCTCATGCACGATAAAGTCCGAGAAGCGCTGCTTTACGAGCCCACTGAAGCCCGGCTGCGTAACGGGCGCGAGGAAGCCGCTGATGCCCACGACCTCCTCGTCGATGCTCACGGCCTCCTGGTCGTTGTAGCCCTCGCCCTTGAACCAGTACGAGCCGCCGTGCTGGAAGCCGCCGCCTCGGCCGCCGCCACGACCCCCGCCGCGTCCGCGTCTGTTGCTGTTGAAGCCGCCTCGACCGCCATTGCCATTGCTGCTGATGCTGTGGTGGTGCCGCCGGGCGTCCATGGCTCAGTGCTGTAGCAGGCGCTTGCTTGTTGGCGAATGGATGTCTTGGTTGGCTTTTTTTTTATCCGTGCTGTGTTTCGTCGACCAATGCCTTTGAGTGGAGAGTGTCACTAAAGTGGATTTTTGCTTTTAGCTTGGGTTTGGTGTGCTGGTGATAGCAGGAAGCAGGGATTGCTGGGTTGAATAACTGCACTGGAAAATGTGAGTGGTGGGCGGCATCAGGTTAGATCAATCTGCGTAGTCCCACGTCTTGGAAGTAGCTTCTTCATCCACATCCCACAAGAATCCGCGCCGCAGCTCTTACTTTTTGAAAAGGCACCGTCACTAAAACGAGGACTCACTCTTATCAAGCAACTCACGACTTTTAGGAACCGACTTGTTGCTCAAAATGGGTGCACAATGTCACTATTTGCGGTTTGTTGCACTATTTTGGTTGGTGTTGAAACGAAGCTCAATCTGCATCAACGCACCGCAACCGCGCGACCACGAGCTCTTGCTGACACGCGACAAGCTCGACCACGATAGCGCTGCTCACTCTCTTGCTCCGCGCCCATCTGTGCTCCGTCTCAGCGCTTCGTGTGACCACAACAGCAACACCAGCACCAGCACCAACCGCATTCATGGGTCGTTCGCAGTTCAGCTCCGGCCGGGGCGGTGGCGGCAGACGTGGAGGACGCGGCGGTGGACGCGGTGGCCGTGGCGGCGGCGGCCGCGGTCGTGGCAACCAGGATGGCTCGTCGTCCTCCTCATCGTACACCAACTTCCGCGGCCCAGGGTATACGGACGGCGTGGCCAAGAGCGTGGACGAGACGGTCGTGGGCATCCAGCAGTTCCTGGCGCCGGACGTCGTCGGCTTCCACGGCACGATCAAGGAGCGCTACTCAGACTTCATCGTGCGCGAGGTGGCGCTCAGTGGTGTGGTCGCGCAGCTCACGGACGTGAAGCGCTTCACGTCGGCGCGTGCCAAGGGCAAGGAGCAGAAGGTGAGCGAGCTCTTCAAGCAGCACGTCTTTAGCTTCCTCAACGACGCCGCTGCCAAGCGCTCAGAGGCTGCAGACCAGCAGAACAGAGAGGCCACTAAGATGGCGATCCCGCCGGCGATCCACTCGCTCGTGGGCAACATCGCCGGTCGGCTGCTCGGCCTGTTCAATCAGAGCAAGCGCCTGCAAGCCGAGAAGCTCGAGCGCGCTAACATCGCGCAGCTCACGCTTAAGATTGTGGACATCTGCGGCCACGAGACTGCTATAAGCTTTGAAAAGTTTATGCTGAAAGTGCTGGACGAGCAGGTCGCGGCCCAGGTCGCCAAGCAGAGCAGCAACAAGGCTGCTGGCGGTGGCCAGCCAGCCCCATTAACCGATGTTAAGCCGGCTCAGGAGCCACAGGAGGCGTTCTTCTTCCCCGAGATCGCCACCAAGGACGCACGCACGGCCGTGCACGAGTGCATCCGCGAGTTTGGCGAGAACCTCGTGGTATCAGACACCGTGGCCGACAAGAACAGTGACGTGTCACTCATCCGCGTGCGGCGCATGACCGTGGGTGGCAAGAAGCGCAAGGACGTGGACCAGCGCGGGAAGAACAAGTGGCCGAGCGACCGCCCGGACTTCCTCCAGTTCGTGCTCTACAAGCGCAACCTCGAGACGAACAGCGTGATGAGCCAGCTGGCCAAGGCCATGGGCGTCAACGTCTCGGCGTTCAGCTACGCGGGCACGAAGGACAAGCGCGGCCTCACGACGCAGTTCTGCACGATCTACCGTGGCTCCATGGAGCGCCTCGAGATGCTCAACCGCGCTGGACGGGAGCTCGAGACTTTCAACTTTGTCGTGGGCAACGCCGCGTACGTGCCTCACAAGCTCAACCTGGGCGATTTACAGGGCAACCGGTTCTCGCTGGCGATCCGCAGCTTGCCTGGGGACGACGTGGTCTCGGACGAGCAGATCCACACAGCCGTGAAGAGCTGGACGACCCGTGGCTTCATCAACTACTTTGGGCTTCAGCGGTTCGGCACAAAGTCCATCCCGACCCACGAGATTGGTCGCGCGATCCTGCAACGTGACTACAAATTGGTGGTCGACCTGGTCATGAAGCCCCAGGTTGGGGACGCGAGCAAGATCGCCGAGGCGCGTCAGCAATTCCAGGAGAATCAGAATGTCGACGCAGCCCTGAGGGCGCTGCCGCCGTATCTGATCGCTGAGAGGGCGGTGCTCCAGGGCCTGCAGACCTACGGCCTCGAGGCCTACGCCCAGGCGATCCAGTGCATCCCGCGTCACCTGCGCATGGTAAGGGTTTGCATGTTGTATGCTGCAACATTGTGATTGGGAATATTGGTTTGATACTAACAACAATGCTATTGTTGTTTGTTTGTTTGTTGTATGACTAGATGTACACGCACGCGTACCAGAGCTTTGTGTGGAACATGGTCGTGAGCGACCGCGTGAGCAAGTTTGCCAGCGACGCGCCCATCGTGGGCGACCTCGTGATCCCACACGACGCCGCCGCCGCAGCGCTCCTTGAGGACTTTGTCGCGGACGATGACGCCAGTGCGGCGATTGCTATCAATGCTGATAATGATGAAGTTGAGCAGGGTCCAGCGACCAAGAAGCCTCGACGAGACACCGCCAGCGCTAGTACAAAGCCCGTGGTCGTGACGCCAGAGAACATTGCGCAGTACTCGATCTACGACGTCGTGCTCCCGCTGCCAGGCTACGACATTCAGTACCCAGAGAACGATTTGCGCGCTCGATACCAGGAGATTTTGGCCGCCGACAGCGTCGACTTTGACTCGCTGCAGCGCGCGACCAACTCGGAGTACCACCTGCCGGGCTCCTTCCGCCACGTGCTCAAGAAGCCGCTGGGCGTCTCGCACGCGATCAAGCGCTACGACGACCCGACCGTGCCGCTGCTTGAGACGGACGTGGACCGCCTCGAGCGCAAGCCGACCCAGAGTTCTATCCCTGGCGCCAAGTACCGCGCACTGTGCCTCGAGTTCCAGCTGAACCCGTCCTCGTACGCGACCATGGCCGTGCGTGAACTGCTCAAGCAGAGCAGCAACCTCGACGTGCAGCTCAAGGTGAAGGAGGGCATGATGGAGAGCAAGTAAGTAGAATGGATGCTACAATCTTTGTTTGTGGGCGGATGTCGTATTGTCTGTGGTCCACTTGATGTGGACACTATTGATCAAATAGAGATTTCGTGCACGCACTTCTATATTTTCTATGGTGCATGCTACAGCCTTCTTATGTAGTACAAATCTGTCCACCCCGTCTTTCGTGTCTACACAAAGTGGACACACTGTGAAGAGCTCCGTACGTCTACTTAATAGCCGTTGTCAGCGGCGAACTTCTTGGCCTGCTCCCAGAAGACGAACGTGCAGACCGTGTGCGGTCCGAGGCGGAAGTAGTGCGCCGTCCAGCCCTTGTAGAAGCCGCGGATGCCCTCGGCGCGGAACGTCTTGGCGAGGCAGTCGACCACGCCGCTGTAGAGCTCGCCCTTGCCGTTCACGACCCTCTGGCTGTACAGGCGCGTCGAGACCACGTCGAACGGGTTCATGGCCGTGGTCACGACGAAGCCGCTTACAACGCTCGCTGTATCAGTCAAGCAACAACACAGACGGGTTAGTTTCTATAGCAGGATCGATACACATAATTATATGAAGAGATAGAATCTCACAGCCGAGTTGCACTTGGAAGCCGTCTTCGACGCCTGCGGCCATCACGAGCGTCTTGGCCTGCGTGTAGGTCGCCAACTGCGTGCCTGAACCGATCTGTAGGTTGCAACATTCAACAACATCTCAGAAAACCGCAACATATTCGGTTGGCCTATTTTTACAGACTGTTGACTTACGGAGACGCGAGGCACCGCGCCCGACATGCCGCGATAGAGTCCCTTGACGCCCTCGGTCTGCAAAATCTGTCGGAAGCCGTCGATCTAATACGTATTCGCAGCAGTATAAGCGTGCTTGTTAGAACATGCAACATAACAGCGACCAGTATAGAGACGAAATGTCGTCGGCTTACCATGCCCGTATATGCGTATTGCGAGTTAATCGTCGCCGCCGAGCTCGCGGCCTGGATGCGCGCCTTGACGAGGAAGAATGGACTGCCGATGCACGCGCCAATCATGCCTATTGATACAACAACAGGAGGTGGACGTATCATGTAAAAGTCAGATGATGGATGCTGTGGCGTATAGCACAACATGCATTCGTAACGACAGCGCCATTCGGACTCGGACGAACCTGAGGTGGCAGCTGCGGCGAGGTTGCGGATCGGGAAGGAGAAATGCGTCGGGTCCGTGGCACCGTAGAGCTTCTGGATCGGCTCAAAGAGCCCCAGGCGCGGCGCGTTCAAGAAGGTCTACGTACAGCAAACAACAGCAACAGCACTATCAGCACCAGCACAGTGTTCCTTATCATACAGGCTCAACGTAGCTGCTCGGTTATTATCGTCCTTACTTGGTACGCCATGCCCGGCAGCAGTCCGCGCTGGATGCCTACGAGCCCCTCGGTGCGGCAGATGGTGTAGAAGCCGTGCGCAAAGTTGCGGTAGCGCACGGTCGGGACGGCGTGGCCCGCGACGGCGGTCTTGGCGAGCTCGCCCTGCAGCTGCATGCGCGTCTTGACGACCTCCATGGGGTTGGACACCACGCACGCGCCGCTCGTGGCCACGCCCGCGAGTAGAAAGTCCATCGCGAAGCCGCGCTTGTAGGTGACTGCTGTCTGGTCGGCCATTCTGCTCGTGTGCGCTGAGCTTGGGCTTCAAGGGCGAGCTGGAGAATGAACTGAGCTGCTCGCTCATCTGCTGAGGAAAAAAATCGTTTGAAAAAACAACCCCGATACAAAAAAGGAGTGACGCGGCACTAAAGTGGGAGTGTCACAAAATGTTTGCTCAAACACTTTTTTTACTTCCATCACAAGAAACATGCCCATCAGAAAGTGTAGCCATTTTGCTGCAATGGCTACACATTGGACTTGCGCTTTGATGGGCAATAACGACGCCCAGTACTCTTCGTGTAGATGTTGCTATTATGAATGCAAATGCAAACACTGCGGCGGCTGTGGGTCCAGACAGTTTGGCTCAAGAAATTCCATCCTTCCTTCGCTGTGGCTGGCATCTCAGCAAAGTGTTTGTTGTTGTTGTTGTTGGCAAAATTGTGTGTGTTTTTGTTTCTTTACACGGCACTTGTTGGTGATACATTCATTCGCTTGTGGGCTTCGTTCTCAGGACAAACTCAACCGCCCGCTAGGCGGACTCGGCTTCACTGTACTCATCGAGGAGCTCCAAGTGGATGTCGGCCTCCGACACGTACGGAATGGCTTCAATGGCTCTGCAATAACAATCATATTCACATAAAACGAGTTAGTATTGAGTACTAATACAGCCAAGCATTGAACCAACATACACTAGAGAAACACGTACTTGCGAGCTCTCTTGGCGACCGAGTGCGCGTCTCCGACCTTCAGATCTGGGTGCACGACGATCGCGACATCAACGACAGTGCCGCTCCCATTAAGGTACGGCACCCAGTGCGTGTTTACGTGCGTCGTCGTGACGACTTCGGGGATCCCCGCGAGCACGGCGTCGACGTCTTTCTTGATTTCTCTGTACGGCCGCATCTCCTTCTCAAAGAGCAGCTTGCTGCTCACTTTCGACCGATCCGCAGCGCCTGAGATAGAGCATCGCCACAGGTGAGTCCATAAAAATAGGCCCAAGTGACTTTGTTAATTAGGATACTTGAAAGGAAAACTTACCAAATTCGACGTCAATGTGTACGAGCACCTCGGATACGTCCAGTACTTTGCGCAGGATGTGCGATCGGACGCGAGCAGCGATCTACCAACAGTATCGAAGCGAGCGAACGTGAGACGATTAAATTATTCATACGGTACAAAGTACAGAGGGATCGTTTCATACCTGTTGAGCCATGGAAATACTCGTCCGAGCATGGAGCTGTATATCCACAAATAATTCATGCTTAGCCACAATAATTCACCAATTTCCAATAAAATAGCAGTTGGATTAGGAGACAGCGAACCTACATGGACGCGCAAGTCCACCAGCGTGTACGGACCCATTCGTCGTGCGCGAATGTGGGAAACGTGGCGAACGTCATCCACATTGCGAGACTAACGTTAAATAATTTCAAATATTTACAGCAACAAAAATCAGTCAGTCAGAGGTGAGCTCTGCAGATCTTTTTGCGAACTGAGCGCGATAATCTCACGACGCACCACTTCGTTGAGGAGCTCTAGTATTTCTGCTTCGACGCTCTTGTCTGTCAGTTCTCGCACACTGTAGTCAAATAGAGGCTGTTAAATTTCATCAATTTAAAAATAATGATGAAAAATCACAACTTTTACCTGTCCAAGCAGATCTCGCCACCAGTCTTGACGATCATGGCAGCGACAGCAATGCCAGCAGCTAAGGCCACAGAAAACCCACAAATTGGTTGGTTTACATAGAGCAGTAGACTCGGCATGTGAGGAGCTCCGTACCTGGATCAAGGAGCGGCATGCCTGCCATCGTTCCGAGGATTCCGCCTAGCGCGACGACAGAGGAAATAGCGTCCGTGCGATGATGCCACGCGTTCGCAATTAAAACCTATTTGAGCAATCAAACAAACAACAGACCACAGATGAGTGTTCAAATCGCCACAATTGATCATCAACCACGGCTACGAACACCTCGCTGGACAGACTCACTTTGCTCCTCGCTTCCTTGCCGACCTTGACCGTCGCGTGATACAGCGCTTCTTTCGCCAGGATCGAGACACTAGCTGCGCCTGCAGCGAGCGCCAACTGCGTATTGCGATCTAGGTCTATGTGCGTTTTAATTAGCATCACAGTGTTAATATCACTCATAATAAGTGAAATACAGCGACCAAGAGCTACGATACTACTGTACCTGGGAAGAACGGGATGGAGAATGCTGGTAGAGCCTGACCAGCTCCGCCGGCCCAGACTTCCTGCAGACTCTGGAGTCCGTCGACACCGATGCCGAGACCACAGCACACGAGAATCGCACCAACAGACAGCGAGCCGACGGCTTCAAACTTGCCGTAGCCTGTTAGCAAGAGGTTACAAAATACGCGCTTGTTAGAACCAGCACACACAAAGTTCGATAGAAGATTGCAGTTTACCATATGGGTGCTTTGGATCTGGAGGCAAGCGGGCGACTCGAACGCTCCAGAGCGTGACGAAATCCGAGAACAGGTCGGAGAGCGAGTGCATTGCGTCGGCGATCAATGCGCTCGAGTGCGTCGCGACGCCAAGCGTGCCCTGGTCAACCGTTTTCCAAGTCAGTATTTAGGCAAAGTGTGTGTAGCTAGCTAGCTCACAACGACAGGCCGTACCTTTGTGAGCGCCATGCTCAAGTTCACATACATCCCCAGACGCGTGATCTTGATCGCTTCCGCTCCTGTATTTGAAAAATGAACGAACGCACGAAGTCCAGTCCGTCAGTACAAGCTACGCACGCACCCATGAACTCCAGCCACGGCAATTATTAGCCACACTCGCACCTTGGTTCACCACTCGAGCCTCTGCATCCTGGAGTTCACGCTCCTCGCTCTCTGCTGTGCTTGGCGTTCCGGTCGTCACGGTTGCCACGGGCTCTTTGCCGACACTGAACGAGCGGGAGCCGCTCGTGATGCCGTGCAGAAACACGGCGTTGCTACGGGAAGGTCGCTGCTGGTCCTGCTTGTGCGGGTGCACGAGCAGTAGCAGCGCGTTAGGATGCTGTGTAAAAGCAGGCCCTATTATGCGCTGCACTCGCATCGCATGGCGGGTGCTCGGGATCCAACGCCACATGCTCCGCTCGTTCTTGCTCGTTGCTGGCGTTAAAAGGCCGAATGGAGCTGTTGACGACGCCCGACATCATTATCGTGACATGCACCGAAGCTAACTCATCAATTCGTTTTTGATTTGAGCATGGATTAACCAATCACAATGTAGATTGCGCAATTCATCTTATGAATTGAATCGTGCGTGTTGTCTGCTTGGTCGGAGGGGACTGCTGCCACGATCTCCAAAATCGACTGGCACAAGGCACACGTCACAACACCGACTCGTCACGAGTCGCCAGGACTCATTCCTCACAGCAACCACACAACCACACAACCACACAAACAAATGGATGACGCAACTTCCCTCAAGTGTCGCTTCAGATCTTTTGCGTCCCACGCAGCACGAAATGACTTGACGGCTTCAGATTCGCCTGCACACGTCACTGGTCACACAAGAATACCAATACAAACCCAATCACAGTCACATGCTTCACGCTGAAGGCCACATACAGGTTTTGCAGTTGCCTCGGATCTCCACACGCCAACACAGACTGCATTGGCAAGCCAAATCGGTCGTTGCAAACCTTTCATCATCCGCGTCTGCTATGACATCAACTGTACTATACATCAAATCAGTGTCCGTGCGTCACGCAAACTACTGTATCAATTTCCAAAGGTGATCACTATTCGAGACGTTCACAATTTGATTTTGTGTCATTTTGAAGAGAAATGATAAAAACATGGCAGATTTTGAAAAAGGCTGGCCCAAACACAGATACAAAGGGCTTCATGCGGCTCCATGCTTAGTCGAACGGCGACGGCGCAAAAGCAAACGGCCGCGCTGGCGCGTGACCGTGACTGAGTTGCTCGATCGGCACGCGCAAGTGGACGAACTCAACGACACGAGCAAATTGTGCTCGCCTAACGGCAAGCGCTTCGCCTCGTTGTGGTCGAGCACAATTGGGTTGGTCTTCGAGCTCGACGCCCCCGGGCGGAGCAGCGCAGGTCGTAGGCGCGTGGTCTTCGCTGTCGATGCTCGTTCCGTTGTTGGCTGGTTCCGCATGGGATTTGATGTGATTGAGAAAATGCGGCTGACCAGATTGGTGTGACCCACACCAATCACGCAAACCGTCCATCTCCCATCGCTCCCTTCCCAGCCACTTTCCGTTTGTTGCACTCGGATTCCGCATTCTGCAGAGAGCGCGCGACGAGGCACTTCTTCACTTGCGCACCAGTGGCGGTGGCGCACAGAGAAGCTTTTACACGAGCAAGGCGGCGCCGACGGACGGACAGCAAGCGTCATGATGACACCAAAGACCGAGGAGGGCAACAGCGTACGTGGATGATGGCGGTGGCGTCACACCTGTGCTCCATGCAGATAGATGGGTGCGGTGCTAACTTTTCTTCTCTCTTTCTTTCTGTGGATTCCATGGGTTGGTGTCGCCTCTCTCGACATCCAGCTCATGCGCCAGTTGTCGGCCGCGAACGAGGAGGCGTGGCTGTCGCTCGGGCGCATCGCCGACATGATGGGCGACGACCAGAACACGATGATCGCGTACGAAAAGGTGCTGTCGCACAATCGCATGAACGCCACGGCGCTCGCGGC
>JAASFY010000071.1:0-47842 GCA_023334035.1 Globisporangium okanoganense | reverse complement strand
TGCGATCGAGGTGGCGCGCGATCCATCTGTTGCTCTTTTTCTCGGTCTTGAACGCGATGATCTGGCCGACCTCTTGCTCCGTGAGCTCCTTCCCCGTTCCCATCGCGGATCGATTTCGAAATGACGCCACGCGTTGTAAAAGTGAGCGGGGAATTCATTGAAAGCATTTTTTTACAAAAACGACCTTGTCAATTTTTTTAATTACAAATCTTACCGAGGTGCGGACATACTTTCGCGCAAAGGGAAAATCAAAAAATTACAAATAGACTTCAAAGTATAAAGGATTTACAAAAATGGACGATACATCTATTCTTTGATTGGTCCTTCGCTCCATATATCCAAACAGCGTTTTCTGAATTGCGAAGGAAGCAACCCAGCACGAAAAAATTGAGGTGCGGACAAACTTTTGCGCACCACTGTATTCAATAGAATCAGAAGTATAGTGCTTCCTCAAATGTACTAAGTTCATGCTCACTAAGTTCGTACTGCTAGATAGTTTTACACAAAGAGGGCTTTTATAATAAATATTATACAGCATGTATATTTGAATGTCGTGGTCGTCAATATTGATGACTTGCAAGATACCTAGTCCCATCTCCTACAATGATCACTAAATGTGTCCTCTTCTCTGCAATTTTGACAAAGTTCGGGACCCTCTTCTTGGAACACAGACCAGGAACTTGTCTTTTTTCACATGATTTCAGCTTTGAGCCAAGCGACAGAAGCGAGTGAGCTGTTCCCACGTGCCACTACACAAGAAGGTACGACGAACGCACCGCCTTCCCTTGCCGACAACAGCTTATTGTTGCTGCTGTATGTGATAGTCGCTCACTCACCGACGCTCTCTTGTACCATCCGCTCCACAGCATCAGCACCAGCAGCTACGAGAAGAAGAACAAGATGTCGCGCTTCCTCGCAGAACCCATTACGGAGAAGGAGTCGGCGTCGTACACGGCCGGCAACCTGAGCATCGGCCGCTCGACCATGCAGGGCTGGCGTGACTCCATGGAGGTGCGCTTGCGTGTGTGTATGTGGGGCTGCGGGTGCTAATGTATAAGTGGGGACTCACGCCCACTCTCTATATCTTCTTCGGTGTGAATATGATTTCTAGGATGTCGACATCGTGCAAATCCCAATGGACGCGTCCACACCAAACACGTACTGCGTCGCTGTATTCGACGGCCACGGTGGATCCGCCATCTCACAGGCCGTGTAAGTATACACTTCACGAATGTAGATAGTGAGCGACAGTGAACTGATTCTATCTTTTGTTATGCAGTGCCAAGCGCATGATCCCGTTCATCGTGGAGACTGAAGAGTTTCAGAGCGACCGCAAGGTATGGTGCCTTTTGTATACTGTGTACAGCTCTGATAGACAGACTCATCGTGCTAAGCGTTTGTGTCCTTGACCTGCAGTCCTCCGAGTCGCTGGCGGTGGCGCTCAGTAAGAGCTTCCTCGGCGTCGACGAGGCGCTCAAGGTGGACCCGGAGTTCGGCACGACGTCGGACGAAGTGGGCTCAACGGGCCTCTTCGCGATCATTACGCCCACCGACGTCATCTGCGGCAACGTGGGCGACTCGCGCTGCATCTTGAGCAACACCAAGTCGCAGGAGGTGATCCAGCTCTCGGTGGACCACAAGCCCGACCTCGAGTTCGAGAAGCAGCGCATCATGGCGGCTGGCGGCACCGTGTTCCGCGGCCGCGTGTGCGGTGGCGTGGCCGTCTCGCGCAGCTTCGGCGACCTCTGGTTCAAGCGCAACGCGGCCCTCAAGCCCCACCAGCAGCTCGTGACCGCTGAGCCCTGCGTGCGCATCCACCGCCGAGACGCCTCAGACGAGTTCATGATCCTCTGCTGCGATGGCATCTTTGACGTCATGAGCAACGACCAGCTGCGCAAGTTCATCCGCAGCAAGCTCAAGGGTGCGTGAAGCTCTGTGGCTGAGTGCCCAAGTGACTTTTGATATAGTACTAATGGTGCTATTCGTTGCGTGTGTTTGGTTGTGCAGCTGGCGTTCGAGCCCCAAAGGAGATCTGCGAGCAGCTCCTCGACGAGTGCCTCTCTAAGGGTAGTCGTGACAACATGAGCGCCGTGTTGGTGCTCTTCGCCTCGGGCGCGAGCGGCTCGGCTTCCCACAAGAACTAAACATATACGAGCGTCAACACTTTAAACAGTACCCGCTGGAGCTACACGGCACAAATCGTCAAGCAGTGTCGCAGTTCAGCATTCCCCAGCACAATGATGGATATTGGTGTCGTATCCCCCTTTCCTCATCCAAACTAGCGACTGTATTTGCTTGGCTTAACGCCGTGGTTCGTTATATATTTCTCGTTGAATTGAAATTGTGATGCGGCTATTAGCTTCAAATCTTCTATCATGTTGTGTAGGCGCTGGTGCTGTTTTAATTGACTTTGTATTCGTAGACCAAGCTGGACTCGAGTGCCTTCATGTGGCGCTGAGCTTCGCTCTCTCTCAATTGATCGATCGGATTCTCTCTTGTGTTCGTAGAACAGATCTGCAGAAGACACGGAAACTTGGTGATCAGCAGCATCAGCATCGGGCGGTACGCGCCAGGGTTTGGTGCATCAAATCGGATCGCTTTCAGCTTTGCGAACGTAAAGCAGCGGACAACTTCGACATCTTCCAGCAGACCTCGTTCGATGAGGAACCGCAGCGCACTCAAAGTGTTGTGCTCGACGCACATGATCGCAGCGTACCCGACGTAGCGCAGTGCCCAGCAGCACTGCATTCGGTTGTTGTTGAGTACGCCAACGGGGGGGAAGTATATCTCAAAGCGGCAGACTCCATAGCGCAGCGCCGTCATGGCAAACTCGAGCGGCGGGAACGCGATGTCCAGCATCAATAGGAATTCCATCATCGCCACGTGGTTGCAGCCTGCTGCGCGAGCGAAAGCGCAGGCGAAGAGCTCTTCGATCGCTTCTTTAGCGGTGGTGTCGACCTTGCGCTGGATCTTCTCAACCACTTGACGGGATTTCTCAACGTCACCCTCAGCACACGCAGCCAGCAACGCCTTCTCAAGATCGGTGTCAACGTTGTTCTTGGGGGCGAGCGCCTTGGTCAAGCTCTTGAAGCTGAGAGCCGACGTTGCGGTTGGTGTTCTCTTCATTGCTTTAACTGATCACTCTTCCTGAGAAGTCGCCTGCCAGTTAGAGCCAAACGTCAAGGTTCAGCAGCAGCAATTCGTTGTCACTATCAGTTCCATCTATTACCGCACATTCCTTTGCCTGCCAACACCTCACCAGCTTCATTATCAGGACTCACGCGCGTCGTCGTAGATCTTGACGATGCTGGGCAGATCGCATTTCATCTGGGTCACGGGGCACTCGCCGTGCTCCTCCACGTAGCGATAAATACAAGGGTAGCAGAACACATACCCAGAAACCGACATCGCTGGGTTCACACGCGGCTGGCGGCACACGGGACACGTTGACGGGTCGGTGGTTGAGAGTGTGAGCGCGTTGCCCGAGAACTGCGGCGGGAGCGGAGGCGGCGGGATCGGTGAGTCCGTGCCGGTCATGCGCATCTTGACCGCGACGCCCTCCTCCGAGTACATCCACTCGAGGAACTTGTAACCGGCGATGCCCAGCAGCAGTAGCACGTACGAGTGGTCCATGGTCGCCCATGATGCGCGCAGCAGCAGGCGACGCGCACGCGTCAGCAGACTCGAGCCACTGAGTTTCACGAGCAGCTGGTCGCGGTACTCGCTCTGGTTCTGACGGAATGTGGACTGAGGGAATATTGGAAAATGTGATGACAACATTGTTAATCACCAATGGTAAATAAATAATAATGCTAACTGTATAGCAAGCAGTTCGATAGTACCTCGTCGTCGGCTGTGACGCGCACGAGGATGATCTTCATGCGACGCAGGAATGGCGAGAAATACGGCGTGTCGCCAAACAAATAGAGCCACTGCCAGCGCATAAACACACAAGCGTGTCATATAAGAATTGGTGAGCATAAAACGCCATAGCACAACGCAATATCTGTCAATTTGCTTACCTGGTAAAGGAAGAATGTGCCTTCGTAGGCAAAGTGCGCGAACGGATACGTCTTCACGAACACCTTTTTGAGTCGATACAGCAGCTGCAGCTGCTTCAAGCGTCGCAGAAACACGCTCACGTTCGCTTTGATCGTGGGCACGAGCGCACTTGTCGAGCCATTATTTTCACGCGAGTCGGCATCAGTTGAATTGCGCGGCATGGATCGCGGCAGCTGCTCTACTAGCGACTTGTGGTAGTTGTCGAGCTTTGCCTTCAGGTACGGCACCAGCACCTAGATACACACACAATAATCGCTATTAGTGAGGATCAATTACATCATGTAGCACCACCACACACGCCTCATAAACGCACCGCAAAGATGAGCGACTGCTTCCGCGCTCGGTCTGACAGCAGCGCGGTGCTCGCCGGCTGGCCGCTCTGCTCGGGCGCGTGGAACATGACGCGCTTCATGCCGTAGAACTTCTCGGCCGCGAGGCTGTCGTAGCGGTTGAGGAAGTAGCGCTCCATGGCGAACCGCAGCAGCGCGTACGACTCTTCAAAGTAGCGCACGGGCAGCGCCGCCGACACGTGCGGGTACGACTCGGTCACCGTGTGCACGAGGTACTCAAGCGCCGGCTTGATGCCGCCGGCCATGCGCTCCTGCATCATGAGCTCGAAGAGCGACGGTGGCTGCGCGTCGCCCTCCAGCAGCGCGCTGCCGCCGCCGAAGCCCTGCGTCTGCTCCAGGAAGAGCATGTTGTTGTTGTAATTTTGATACTGAAAGGTTATGAAGTTCAATGGGCAATTGCGTGATGCTGCGTCAACAAGTGTACATTCGCGCAACATCGTTTTTGCTTTGCGTGTGGCTATACCTTCGTACGACATTGCTAAAAAAGATGTCGTCTGATCCAGAAAAACGTTGAGACCTTTTGTAATGAGTATGAAACGTGAAGCATACACCAATTCAGCTGAATATTTATAAAGGTAAGTGATTCAAGACACTTGAAGTTTTGCTCGCGAGGTTTTCACGGTCTTCATTTGTAGGGTTGGGACGGATAACAACAGCACTTGAGCTCTTGATCAACAGCTCCATTCGCCATCTGTCCGTCCGAGAGAGAGAGAAAGAAAAAACGAGAACGATGCACGCCGCCGCCAAGTCCGCTGCCCGCTCGCTCAAGCGCAGCTTCTCCACGAAAGTGGGCCCACGTGTACGTCCCCCTGTCTATTGCAATGCACTCTGCACTGTGTCAAAATGCTCATCAACTGCACAATTGCTTCCTTGCTCTTGCCCAATAGGATGTGGTCATTGTGAGCTACGCGCGCACGCCGATCGTGCCGTTCAACGGCTCCTTTGCGCCGCTGACCGCGCCAGAGCTCGGCGCAATCGCGAACAAGGCCGCCGTCGAGCGCGCCGGTCTGCAGCCAAACCAGATCCAGGAGGCGTACCTGGGCAACGTCGTGAGCGCCGGCATCGGTCAGGCGCCCGCGCGCCAGTCGGTCCTCAAGGCAGGCTTCCCGAACTTCATCCCGTGCACGACTGTGAACAAGGTGTGCGCCTCGGGCATGAAGGCGGTCGCCATGGCGGCGCAGAGCATCATGGCTGGCAGCCAGGACATCATGCTCGCCGGTGGCTTTGAGAGCATGTCGAACATCCCGTACTACCTGCCAAAGGCACGCACGGGCTACCGCCTTGGGGACGGCAAGCTCGTGGACGGCGCGATCCACGACGGTCTCTGGGACCCGTATAACAATCATCACATGGGACTCTGCGGCGAGAAGTGCGCGGACGACTTTGGATTCTCGCGCGCGGACCAGGACGCATACGCAATTGAGAGCTACAGTCGCGCGGTGCAGGCGAACGAGCGCGGCTTCTTCGAGGCCGAGATCACGCCCGTGAGCATCAAGCAGCGACGCGGCGACGCGCTCGTGTTCACCAAGGACGAGGAGCCGTTCAACACGAACCCGGACAAGATCCCGACGCTGCGTCCTGCATTCAAGAAGGACGGCACCGTGACCGCCGCGAACGCGTCGCCATTGAACGACGGCGCCGCGGCGCTTGTCATCATGTCGGGCGAGAAGGCGCTCGAGCTCGGCCTCACGCCTCTCGCTCGCATTCGTGGCTTTGCCGACGCTGCGCAGGACCCCGTTGAATTCACGATTGCGCCGTCGAAGGCTGTGCCGTTAGCGCTCAACCACGCCGGTCTCCAGCTGAGTGATGTCGATTATCACGAGATCAACGAGGCGTTCTCGGTCGTTGCGCTCGCGAACATGCGCCTCATGAACATCGCCCACGACCGCATCAACGTGAACGGCGGCGCCGTGGCTATGGGCCACCCGATCGGCATGTCGGGCGCGCGCATCGTTGGCACGCTCATCCACATCCTCCGTGAGCGTGACGCGACGATCGGCTGCGCGTCGATCTGCAACGGCGGCGGCGGCGCTGGCGCCATGGTCATCGAGCGCCTGAACTAAGTGCGCTGAATGCAGCCACAGATGCACCAGCCCTCATAATAATCAAATAAGACGACTTCTAAGACACAGACACTCTCAATTTTTGCATTTGTCAACATAGTGATATTGTTCTGATTGAGCTGCTCATCTTTATCGCAGCGTCGCGAAGATCTCGTGCAGGTTCTTGCGCAATAGGAAGCGCTGGTCCTCCGTGAGCTCGTGGGCGTCGCACATCGTCTCGACGAACGACTCGATCTGTGGCAGCGGCACCTCGAACTCGAGCATGCTGAGCGTGAACGAGCCCAGCTGCCCAAACACAATGTTGTGCACGCGGCCAACGGCTTCTTCGCGCGACGGGAGCCCTGATTAATACCACGCAACACCATCGAGTATCGGATTTTTTTTCATACGTTAGATGATTGATCAGCATGGACAAAAACTCCAAGGAGCTATTGAGTTCTCAGCATTCACGTACCGTCGTGCTTTGGGACTCCACTGGGCAAATCCTCCCACGAGACCTGCTGGGGTGTCTTCTGGAGTTCTTCGCCAATCGCCAGCAGCAACGCTTTCTCCCAGAACTACAGATAATATGGTATCAATAGAGTTAAGAGTCGATTAGAAAATGACTCGCAGAGTATCACAATAGGTCGCTTCAATGCCACTCACCGCCGGGTTCTTCCAGATCGCGTGCTTCTTGACCTCTTCCTGGAGGTACATGCGCGTAGCTCCTCGATTCACGCCCCCGTGGTGGTGGAAATGTGTTGGCTCAGCCGACTCCGAGTGGTCAGCAGCGTCGTCCTCTATAGCACTTTGGTCCGATGCTGAGGATGAACTTGACGCCGTCCTCGTCTTCTTCTTGGCGGCCGTGGGCAAATAAAAGGTCTCAGCGAGGATCATCGCCGTCTTGGCCGCCTTCACATCGTCTTCTCGGATGCACTCGCTCAGAAAGACGTTGAAGCAGTCCACGAGCTCGTCAAAGCTGCGCTGGTCCTTGATCTTCGTCTCGAGGCTGCGCTGGCGGTTGAGGCATTTCACAAACATCGCACGGCCGGCGTGGTTCACGACCGAGCTCTTCACGACGCCACTATGTAAGCTGGATGAGACGACTGGTGTTGCTGGTTTTGCTGGTGCGATCTCGCTTGGTGCGTCGACGTTCTCATCTTGAATGAAGGTCGCTCCGTTGTCAGTGCCACTGGGTGAGACTAGTAGAGTACCATCGCCTGCTGCTTCACTCTGTACAGTGCTGCCTGGCTCTGTGTCTGCTACTGGTGTCTCTGAACTGCTCTGTTGCAGCTGCAGTGTCACGTTGTCAACGGTATCATCTTCTTCTTCGGTCTGAACGTCAGCGGGACCAGACAAATCGTTGGCAAAGTATCGCCGCAATGCGAGCCCCATGGGCGTCTGAGCCAGTTCCCCATGAGGGCTCGGCAAGGGCTTGAGAGACTGCGCTGAGCCACTTATCGTGTGTGGTGGATGAGGAGGGAACACCACCACTGGCTCCACGAAGATCGCCGGCATGGAGCTGCTGCGCACAAAGCTGGTGGTGCTGATGGAGCTTTTGCTACTCACACGACTCGTCTCAGTCCCATGCTCAGCATCAACGCTGCTGGCATCGTACACGCCATTCTCGATCGAGTGGCCACGTCGCCTGGTCTGTGCTTGCTCGGTCTGCATTTTCCCCCAGTGCCAGTCGAGCAAAGCCAGCGCCTTGCCCTGGAAGTGCATGTTGTCTGGGTTGCGTCGGTTCTACAATATCATCAACGCCATAGTTAGAGTCTGACAATACAGCAATATGAGCAATATAAATACAAACTGCACCTACATGGATCAGCAATTGGATATCCTCAGATCGATCGACGTGACCAATATGCTGCTCGAGCGACGCGAGCATCTTCTCGGCAACCTTGAGGCGGTCCTTCTCGACGTGCAGGAACCGTTGGAGACTGGACTTGAGCTGGTCGAGACGCTCTTCCTCTGCCTTCTGGTACGCGACGCTCACCGCCATCGCCATCTCATCGCGTGCAATGATGCGTTGGTAGAGCGCGTTCTTGGCCTGCGCCTTGACCATCTCGGCCTGCAGCTTCTCGTCCTCGCACTTGGACACGCGCGCGGACAGTCGCTGTAGCTCGAACTCTGGGACGCCGATGCCGTGGAGCGCAATACGCTGGCGCTCCTTGGCTTCCGATAATTCCTCCATGGCTTTGTGAAGACGCGCTGCTGCCTAATAAGCATATTAAATATCATAGATAGGGTTAAAATACCCAAGAGATCACACTGCCAGTCTATAATCGCCTATGAAATAATACCTGTTTGTGTGTGCTAGATGCCGCGGCGTACTCGTCATTAACGTTCTTGATCTCGTCGCGCAGGATGCGGATGTACATCTCCGAGGCTTCCTGCAGGGACTCAAGCGGCTCGGCGACCTGTTCTTCCAGCACCTTGGCGAGCAGCAGCTGGTGGTTGCACGTGGCATCCACGAAGCTCTTAACCTCCATAAGCGCCTTGCGAATGCTCGTGCCACTCTCCTCTAAGTCCTCCAAGCTGCTCGCATCCGTCTGTACCTGCTCATGCAAGAGACCGCGGAGCTCTTCGCTCGCGCTCCGCTCAGCGTGCGCCTTGCGCCGGAAGAACTCCACGAGCCCGTGGAGACTGCGCTTGCCCTTGTCCGCGTGCTCGTAGATGTCAACAAACGGAATCTGGCAGAACGTGCGGCGCCAGTGGTTCTCGGCCCTGTCCTCGCTCGTCCACCCGCCGTCCATTGCCATCGTCACGTTCGCTTGCTGATCGATCACCTGCGGTTCTTGCCAAAATTTGATTTGTTTGGTTTTCTTTCCAAATATTTTTGCTTTCAGCCAATCATCTCGCTACAATGTCTCACAAACAGATTATATTGGTCTAAATTCCAAACATAATTTCTCAAAACCATCTTCAACTTGATTGAGCCTGAAGAGCTCATTTCAACCTGAAGGGCTAATTTCAAGCACCAAAGACGAACAAACGCGGGTCGCATGAACATCTATAGCGCGTTTCCTTTTAGTCTTGTTATCGTTTCCCCTACGTTCCCCTCCTTGGTCGCTACACTGTCTCTCATTCTTGGTCTCTGGACTGGACGTGGCGCTCTTCGTTTCCCCATTTCGCTCGTTCTCGTCGCAGATTTCTCTTCCGTTCTTCCTCTTGGGGGCTTCTTGTTCTTCTCTTCACTTTTCTTCTTGTCTCACTTGCTTGCTCGCTCTTCCGCTGTCACTAACTAGGCACTATCAACTACTGGACTATTGCTACCAACCTACCTCCTAATACCTGCTTCTCGCCAGCTTCAGGTCTTCACCCCGCGTTTAATCTCGTTCACCATACCCCAAGACTCTTTGATCCTTGTAGCTCTTTGCTGCTGCACACTGGTATAAATCTCGCTTAGACTGAGTCTGGGACACGCCATCTTGGACGTGACTCGGGGTCTTCTTGGATGAATCCCAATGCCAAGCATCTTTGGGTCTTAAGTCGAGCTACGGTCATCGGCGTCTTGGACTGGATTTATTTCAAAGGCTGGGGGGGGGTCCCTCTGTCTATCTGTAGTGGCGCTGGTAATCTGCTGGAGTCGGTGGTAGCGCAAAATCTAGGCGCTGCTTCTTCTCCAAGTCGTCGTCGGGGCTGAGATCCGCGTCACCAATGATGCTCTCGAACGAAGTATCCAACGGCAGCTCGGGCTCCTGTTGCGGCAAGTACTCTGGCTGCAGGAAGCCGCCGAGCGAGCTGTAGGACGAGCCGCTGTGCATGCCCAAACCGCCTCGGCCGAATCGACCTCCACCGCCGTTCGATCCGTTGCTGCCAAAGCTGCCTCCAAAGCCGTTGCTGTCGTTCATACCGTTGCCGTTGCTGGGGGCATACTCTGGTGGATTCCAGGCGCTTTGTCCCATCGACGACGACATTCCGTTCGAGTTCATCCCCTGGGTGGAGAACATCGGGAAGAACGACGGCGACGATGGCGAGCGCGATGACGACTGCGCGTCTTGGTTCTGTTGCTGCAGGCTCGGCCACGCTTGGTCCCACGGCGCCGCCTGCCACGAAAGCTGCGATTCCTCTGCGTCTGCTCTAGAGAGGTAGCCAGCGTCCGATTGGCCCATGAATGGGACGTCCGAGGCGGCGGATGGCTGCGGTGCAGAAGCTGGCGATAAGTTCCACTGCTCGATCACTGGATCTGCGAGTGGGCTCATCGATGACGACACGAGAGGCGAGTAGTGTCCGTCCAAGAGCTTGCTTGGGGATTCTAATGACGATGACACCGACGACGTCGTGCTGAGGTCACCGAGCGCGAGGCTCGATAACGCATCTGCAACGCCGTCGATCGGGAAGCTCTCTCCACTAACACTATTGGAGGAGGAGGCTACGTCGCTCTGCGATAAAGTCGGCGCTGCCAGTGACGAAGAAGGCGAGGGCTTTGGGATCCCACGACCACCGTATCGGACAGCAGCTGCATAGCCCACGAGCGTGCCGTTGACTAACAGGCTCGCTGCGGCGGCGGCAGCTGCTGCGGATGATGAAGTCGAGGCGACTCCGCTCGATCTCGATGGCGTTCCTGGGACGGACTGAGCTGTCGTCGCAGTAGAACTCACGCTCATGTCTTCAAGACTGCAGACCGAGCCCGGTCCGTTCGTGCCGCTGAATGACCCCGCACGCGATGACACGGATCGCGCTGGGGGAACATCCGTTCTCGGTACTGCTCGTTTCACCTCGACCTGAATAATATCGTGCAATATTCGTTTAGAGAATTGAAAACACCACAAATTCGCTCATTGCCACCAACTTTGTCACCGTACCGATTTGCCATCAATCACGTGGTTGACCTCTTGCAACACCAGGTCGACGCTGTTCTCGCTCTCGAAGATGACGAAGCCAAAGCCACGCGACTTGTTCGTCTCGCGGTTGAACATCACCTCCGCCGACACGACCTTGCCGTACTGCGCAAAGTACTTTTTGAAATCCGCTATTGCACGAATTCGAGAAGAAAAAACATTGTCAGAGCCTCACTCGAAGCAATGGCAAATGTACCCAGCCAGCACAGGGCGAAAAACGCATTACGTACCATCTTTTGTCTCGTAGTGGAGTCCGCCGACGAAGATCTTCTTGGTCGTGCCAATGCCGTTGATGTTGTTCATGCCGAGGTTGCTGGGTATTAAGTGACTGCTCATGGTTCTACTTAGCGAGTTGACGCTGCTGCTGCTACTGCCGAGGTCACGCGCGCTCTCGGCGCGTGGCACCGCTCGCTTTGCCTCAACCTACATATTCAAATGCATAACAATAAATAGTGAGCACAACGCATTGTCCAGTAGAGAGAGAGGGCAGTGATTAATAACAACGTACCCTGCGGCTGTCTAAGATGTGGTTGGGCTGCGTCAGCGCTCTGTCAACGCACGCTGGGTCTGCAAACGTGATGAAGCCAAAGCCGCGGGACCGCCTGGAGATCGGGTCTTTCATCACGACCGCGTCTGTCACAGCGCCATAGGCAGCGAAATACGAGCGCAGTTTATCTACAGAAGAGTCGAAAGAACACATGATACGTAGAGATCAAATTGATTAGCTCTTCTCCGTCGACCGCGGAATGCGCACGAAGGGATAACATGGTTTACCGTCTGTGGTCTCGTACGAAAGCCCGCCGATGAAAATTTTTCTGTCAGGTGGCCGCAACAAGTGACACATACACACATAGATGTAATCGTTAGAACATCACACACTTCAGCTCAGCATACCCTGCCCTGCTGGACATGAAGGAAGCCGCACCCTAACTTTGCCGATGAGTCAGTCATTGTGCTGCGCTCGTTGTCTTGAATCACACTATTGCTCTCTCCTCTCTGGCTTGCTTGATCGCTTGCGTCTGCCGCTTGCTAAAGATATTTCTTCCGCCTTCTCGAATGCCGATCGATCCGCCAGGAGCTACCGAAGAACAAGAGACGAAATACAAGAGAGCGATACCGCGCGTCACTTCCTGTGCGTCTTCTCCTTGGCTCGTACTGCGCTCAGTCGCTCGCTTGTCTAGTGCTCGTAGAGACTGTTGCTGTCGAGTCTTGTCGCGGGGCGTTCTCTTGCGCTCTCGGGAGTGTGTGTCTGCTCAGAGAGCCGCGCGGGCCGCGGTCCTGATTGTGCGGATCCTTAAGGACGTGTGTGTGTGCTTGTGTGGGATGCCGAGAGAATTAAGTCGCTCACTCGCTCTCTGTCGTTCGTGCGCTGTCGTCGTTCCGTCGGGGGCGGCCGTGCTGCCTGCCTGTTTGCCTGCTTCTCCTCCTCTCTCTCTGGGGATGGCCGCGTCAGAAGTATCGGGGCCGGCGGGTCCACTCGAAACGGGTCAGTGGGTTTACGGGTTCAGACCCATCTAACCCATCTGACCCGTCCGACCCCTTTTATTTACAAAAACAAGGTCAACATTCCCATATCAGGTAAGCTTTGAAATTATGGGCCAATTTCAACCCCCCCGTTAAACCCGACCCGACGGCACGAAGAGGGAGAAGAAACAAAACTGAAGGGGTGAGTGTCGGTGTGTCATCACGCGGAAAACAACCGAGAACAACCGAGCGCCAGACAGCAAATGCGGAATCGATTGTGGGTGAAAGGAAGAAAGGAGCCCAACAGCGCAGCCCATGGCGTCATCCTCGTTGTGAGCCACTGCCAACGCTGCAGGAGTCCCTGCTGCAGCACCCAAAGCGCTCATCAAGGCGCTTGAAGCTTCCTTTCATGTCTTGCCCCGTAATCTTTTGCCCTTTGGATGTTGCGCATCCAAAACAAGCGGACGCGTGCGCAAGCAGAAAGGTTTCGGTCGCCACTCCGGATAGATCCATTTTCGAAGAGCATATTATCACATTTCAAGAAACGATGCATAGCAAAGTATTTATAGTCAGATAAATCTTATCTTGAGAGTGTGTAAATATCGACTTGAACTCTGCAGTTGTCTTGAAGTGCCAGCCACATCCCTTTCCTGTGTGACGTCGCCTCGGCAGATTCATACAGTAGTGTACTCGTTCATATAGAAAACCGCGCACTATTGAAGTATGAAACAGTCCTAACAGCTTGCTGAGCTCGATTACCGATTAGTACAGTCCGTTGCACCGGCTTAGACAATCGATAGCATTGTGTGCGCCACCAAGCAGCCAGCAGCAAACCTCAGCCGCTCAAGGCAGCCAGCAAACGAATTTCGGAGGTCCACCGGAGAACGATTATGGTCTCGACGCTCCTAATGCTGCGTCAGCAGGCGACGCGCCGCTCGGCCACGGCCACGCGCGCCCTCAACACCGCCGCCGGCAAGCCGCTGAGCGACATGCTGCGCGAGCTCAAGGCCAGCGAGCACTTTGACTTGATCGTGATCGGCAGCGGGCCGGCGGGCCAGAAGTGCGCGATCGACCACGCCAAGCACGGCAAGACCGTCGCGGTCATCGACAAGCGCGACATGCTCGGCGGCGTCTGCATCCACACGGGCACCGTGCCGTCCAAGGTATCGTCGATTTTGCGTTTGGTGTATGTTGTGTGGGGCATTGAGTGGCATTTGCGTTATGTCGCTGACTGAAATTCGTTTATCATGCATTGTTGCTAGACGTTCCGTGAAGCTACGCTGCACCTGACTGCGTACCGCCACCGCAGCTTCTACGACGGACAGTCGACGCCCGCGAAGCGCTTCGGCATTGAAGACATCCTGCAGCGTGTGAAGAAAGTGGAGCATGCCGAGACGGACATCACGCGCCACCAGCTGCTGCGCAACAACATTGAGCTGATCAACGGTACTGCGCGCTTCCTGCCCGATGTCGCCAAGAACATGGTCGCCGTGCTCTCGAACGACAGCTACACGACCGCCACGGACGCCAAGCGCCACTCGAGCGCCGACATTTGCAAGCGGTAAGGCATGGTTTTGATACCCATGTCCCTGTTATAAGCGTATGGCTCACCATATTTAATGATTGTGTGAATGCAGAGTGTTGACGGCCGACAAGTTCCTCATCGCTGTCGGCACGCGTCCAGCGAGACGTCCGGACATCCCGTTCGACGGCGAGACAATCTTCGACAGTGACCAGCTGCTCTGGGGCGGCGTAAAGAGCGTGCCCAAGCGCCTGATCGTCGTCGGCGCTGGTGTGATTGGCATGGAGTACGCGTCCATGATGAGCATCATCCCGGGCATGGAGGTGACAATCGTCGACGGCCGCAGAGAGATCCTGGACATGGCCGACCGCGAGGTCTCGGAGGCGCTCTGCTACTCGATGCGCCAGACGGGCGCGCGCTTCTTCGTCGAGGAGACGATCAAGAGCGTCGAGAAGGCGGACAACGGCGAAGTGATCGTGCAATTGAACAGTGGCAAGACGCTCGTGGGCGACGGGCTCCTCTACACGCTCGGGCGCCAGGGCAACACGGAAGGCCTAAACCTCGGCGCGATTGGCCTCGAGGCCGACAAGCGCGGACTCATCGAGGTGGACGACGACTTCCAGACCGCTGTGCCTCATATGTACGTCTCTTTCTGTTTAAACATGACTGGTGGTGAGCGGTCTTTGTGTAAATGGTGGGCTCTAATTGATTTTGCTATTGTTAACACACAGTTATGCTGCCGGCGACTGCATTGGGTTCCCTGCGCTCGCGTCGACGTCGATGGAGCAGGGCCGCCTGGCGTCGGTGCACATGCGCACGGCCAAGCCGACGAACAAGAAGGGTGACTCGGAATCCGAGCCGACGGACCCGACGTTCATGCGCACGCGTATGCGCTCGGGCGAGGTCTTCCCGTTCGGCATCTACACGGTGCCGGAGATCTCGATGGTCGGCAAAAACGAGCAGCAGCTCACGAGTCAGTGCATCCCCTACGAGGTGGGCGTGGCGCGCTACGAGGAGCTCGCCAAGGGCCAGATGCTCGGCGGCGTGCCCGGCTTCCTCAAAATCATCTTCTGCCCCACGACGCTGCACGTGCTCGGCGTCCATGCGATCGGCGAAGGCGCGACCGAGATCATCCACATCGGCCAGGTCGTCATGTCCACTGGTGGCACGATCGAGTACTTCCGGAATGCCGTGTTCAACTACCCGACGCTCGCCGAGGCGTACCGCGTCGCGGCGCTCAACGGCCTGCGCAAGGTCGAGAGTCTCCGAAAGTAGAGACATTCATTGCCTTTAGTGTGATTAGTGGGAAGTCCGTTTTGGGGTTATGCATCACGGCGAAAAGAAAGCTGGTGAACCAATACGGATCCCTTCGTGGTAGGCTACAGCAAGGCAGAGCGAATCTTGTTAGTAGCGCACAACGTGAATATAAAAAAAAACAATGAAGATAAACACAAATCCGAGATACGCAGACAGCTCTTGTGAACGTTGTGGCTCTGTATTTGGAAAATGAATTTTAAACAGACGCTTGCAGAAAACAACACACTGAAGGTGCCTGATGGGGGCAGCGAAGAGCAAGCCGGGCGAGAGGGAGAGCGATCTGAGCGACGAGCAGATCGAAGAGATCCGCATGCTCACCTCTCGTAAGTAGGACTTCGTGCTAAAGCATTGCTGTATTATAGAGACTAGCTGGTACTAATTCATGCCCGCGTCGTGTGTGTGCCCACTCGTAGTGCCTGTAAAGGAGATTCTGCGCATCCGACGAAAGTATCGAGGCATTGTTCAGCGAGAAGATATGACGAAAGCCGAGTTCTACGCTCTATCAGGTACTTATAACCAGCCTGCAGTTGAATGCTGTTGGTTGAAATGGATCTATGAAAGCAATACCAAAGGATTGAGTTGTACTGTTTTTGGCTGGATGGCAGCGATCGCTGTGAACCCGCTTCGAGACCGCTTGTTCGCGAGTCTCGAGCTCTCCGATACGAAAACCATCCCCTTTGGAGTACGAATCTCTATCTACAGTACCTACCATTGCTGTTCAGTCAGCATTTTTGTGATTCTGGAGTACCGCGGTACTCCAACCGACAATTTCTCGAGAAGTGATGAAAAAATCGCATTTTGCTGGACAGGAATTCGCCAAGTTCGTGTCAACTTTCAGCTACCACAGCTCCCAAGAAACCAAGCGAAGAGGTGAGTCTACCTCTGATAACTTCCAAGATACTCTACAAAACTTCTCTTAAATGTTGACCTCTGCCTCTCTGTATTCTCAAAGAGGCCTTCCGCATCCACGACTTTGACGGTGATGGCAAAATCTCGCGCGCCGACCTGAAAGCGTACCTGGACATCGTCTACCAGAGGACTGCGGAGGACGACGTCGACCCGGAGGTCGCAGAGAAGAATCGCCACGAGGTAGGCTACTTGTTTATGTGTTCGTGTCTGGGGTTTTCGAGGAAATAAATACTCATTAGCACTGTGATGAAATAATTTGAAAGGTGCTGGAGCTGCTCGTGTCGCGGATCATGGAGGAGGCGTCGTCGGACCCAGCCATGGAGGTGCTGCTCTACGAAGACTTTGTCAAGGTAAAGTATCACACGTAAATACTGCAGGTTTCTTTATAGTCTCATGGTCTGCTGGTAAGAGTCTCATATATTCTGTTGGCTTTGTCGCTTTCAGGTGATCCAGTCGACGGACTTTGAGAGCCGCCTCGTGATCCCGTTCTGAGTAAAGTGCATGCGGCAAAAAGAGTAGTGAAATGAACGCAAGCTGAGTGTGAGCCTCATATACAAATCAGTTGCACCGAGGACGACGCTTTCGAGCACCTTCGTATCCCGAAAGTCCACACACGACCTCATCCAAGTTGAAGCCAGAATTGTTGCATTAATTCAAGAGGTCCAACCCATCAAATATGAGAGTCAGACATCAGTAATGTTTCTCACCTGATATTTGTATGGTCACATATTGCTTTTAAGAATCAACCCTACCCCGCAGTAAATGCAACCTCTCTCTATTTTTATACAGCCTTGCTTGTTTTTGTGAGCCAAAATGAACACAGTTTTTTTTGGAACTGGACTTTCCGTCTGATTCCTTTTTTGGGCGGCCGTTGTTTTGGACTCGATACAAAACAACAGGGCAATTCATTTTGCGCGTTTGTGGGTGACGACTGAACGCGACTGACCGAAGAACGCATAACAACAGAAGAGAGCGAGATGCCACAGGACATGCGCTCGCGGAACGGCGGCGGAAGCAGCAACATGGACGATGGCCACGTTGCGATCCCCGTGGACAACGCGCCACTTCTGCCCACTGAGGCCGCCGGCTACGACAAGCTCACGACGCCCAGCGGCGGCCCGGACTCGCCCGCCGGCGGCTCGCACCACGGCAGCAGCCACAGCAGCAGCCGCCACGTGCAGCAGCAGCAACAGCAGCAGCAGCAGCAGCTGCAGGAGAACGAGGAGACCACGAGCGACCTCATGCACGGCATCAACTCGTTCTGGGCGATCGTCTTTCCCGTGTGCATGACCATGGTCATCGCCAGCGTCGTCGTCGTCAACTACCGCAACTCGAGCATCGAGGCGTCCATGCAGTACGTTTTTGTTTTTTGTATTTATTTGGGATATTAGTTTGGGTGAGAAGATGGAAAGCGAGAGGCTGATTGTATTGGGTCTATGTCTGTGTGTACAGAACGTACTTGGTCTACGGCTCGTCCGACTCGAATGGCGGCGGCGCGGAGCAGATCGGCACGTCGTTGGTGAACGCGCTCGTGATCATCGGCGCGATCGCCATGCTCACGTTCGGCATGGCGCTGCTCTACAAGTACAACTGCATGAAGGTAATTGGCTTTTTTTTATTATAAATACCCAGCTCTTCTTTTCGTATCACCAGAGTCGCTAATTCTTGTTGTGTGTCTCTCTCTCATTTATTTAATTAGTTCCTTGGCGGATACATCATGTTTGCGTCGACGGCGATTCTGAGTTTCGTGGGCGGCCAGCTCGTGGACTCGATCGTGAACGACCAGTTCGGCTGGGCGATGGACTGGCCCACGTTCCTCTTCGTCATGGTCAACTTTGGCTTTGTCGGCGTCATCTCGATCTTCTACCAGAAAGGCACGCCCAAGTTCGTCCAGAACGGCTACCTCGTGCTCGTCAGCGTCATTCTCGCGTGGGAGTTCTCCATGTGGCCAGAGGTACGCTGTAATAACAGTGGGAATCTGTTTGAGAGTGTATGTACTGACTCTCTTGTGGTATTGCGATATGTTTTCTAGTGGACGACCATTGTCTTCTGCTTCATGTTTGCAGTCTACGACCTCTGCGCTGTGCTGACGCCGTGCGGTCCATTGAAGTGCCTGATTGGTCTGATCCAAGAGAAGCAAGCGCCACTCCCAGGTCTCCTCTATGAAGCTGATGTGCGCGATGGCGTCACGAACCAGCCTCGTCAGAACGCAGCTGCTGCTGCGCCTGCGCCTGCGCCTACGCCTGCGAGAACCAGCAACAATAACAGCAACAACAGCCAGAGTAACACTGCCAACAACAGCATCAGTAGCAACCCTCCATCCGCCAGAAAGGACCAGCAGCGAAGCTCGTCATCGACCGCGTCTGACTCGTCGCGCCCTTCTGGCAACCCCAGCAGCAACACCCGAGCACGCCCTCTTCGCCCGTTGCCGCCAGCTCCAGCGGCGTCCGTTCCTGACAACTTTAACCGTCCTCGCAACGTGCTCGAGTCGGACTTCACGACTTACGACTGCGAGACTCTGGACGCGCTGATCGAGTTGCTGAGCGGGTTCTACCGAACGTTCAGTCCCGACGATGTGTGGAAGGCGCCGCAAGTTGCGGAGAAGTTCTTCCCGACGCAGGATCGCCTGTGGCTCTTGATTTTCCACAAGTACCGCGTGTGCTCGTGCTCCATGGACATGCCGTGCACTGTCCAGGCTCGCCAGGACGCGAAGGCTGCCCGTGCGGCGGAAGACGACGAAGAAGGTTTGTTGTTAGCTTTTTTATATGTTTTTGACAATTTATGTGTGTGCTTGACAGCCTGTGATATTTGTCTGTCTGTGTGTGTGCTACAGACAAGACCATCAAGCTCGGCTTGGGTGATTTCATCTTCTACAGTGTGCTCGTCGGCCGTGCCGCCATCTACGACTTCTCGACGTTCGCTGCGACCTTCATTTGCATCGTCATGGTACTAAATCCCTCCTTAATTTTTGTTTGTTTGGATGCCATTGCTTCCAGTTGACTAATAATCTTTTGATTTTTGTGAATTTCTATAGGGCCTCGGAGGCACGCTCTTCCTGCTCGCCGTGCTTCACAAAGCGCTGCCGGCGCTCCCGATTTCGATTTTCCTGGCCACGTTCTTCTACTTCTGGACGTACTACCTGTTTGTGGACTACTGCGACTTCATGATGGTCTTCCCTGCTGCCGGTTAAGTGCGTGATACGGCGTCAAGTCACCAGTGAGCGACGAGGAAGTGAATTGCAGACCTCTTTCTCGGCACCTTTATCGTGAGCGGCTTGTGTGTTGCTGTAGAAAGCCATCGAGTCCAGAGACAGTGTGAACAATCAATCGCTCCGCAGATTATTTAGGCAGTGCTACTGAGAAGCGAGGAGGAAGACACCAGATAGAGACTGAGAGAGTGAGAAAGAGAAAAGCAAGCAGTACTGTGATGGTGTTTGCGTTTGTTGTTCTTACTTTGCTCCTTGCTTCTGCAGGTACCGTCGTAAGCTTGACTTTGGTTTCTCTACTGTACAGTAGCCGAGATGTCTGAAGCCACACAGCCCAACATCAAATTTGAGTCAAACGTCCCATTTTTTACGTCAATTTCCACAAGAACGGTCAAATTTCTACGTTTCCGCGGTCACATTTCCTTGCGCAATTGAAGGCCAAATCTCAACGACAGTGCTCCGCGACACCTCTCTCTCTCTCTCTGTGCGTGGACGTCAGAGGGAATCCATCAGCCGAGCAGCATCACATAAAGGCGTCCCAAGCATCTCTTCCCTCTGTACCACCACGCGTGGACTCGTGGTCTGCGAAACCCGCACCTGAACGCCCGACGATGAACCGGATCCTGCAAAAATTTGTGGGCGACACGTCCAGTTCTGCTTCAGCGAGTAGCAAAAGCCGCACCCCCGCGTCCACCGGCAACATGAGCAGCAATGGTTCTAACTGGGCGTCCGTCGGTTACCACAGCCAAGGGTACGCGAACCAGTCGCAGCAGCAGTACTACGGACAGCAGCAGCCAGCGTCGGATGGGGGCGGCTACGGGTACCATACCCAGCAGCAATACCACAACCAGCAACTACAGCAGGGGTACGTGGCGACCAACAGCCAGGGGCAGTACCTCGATGAGATCCCGTTGTCGTCACCGCAGGCAAATTCCAAGCCAGACGCGGCCACGCTCTTCGATGACGTGCATTATCCCCAGCAGCAACAACAGCAGCAGCAGTCGTACTATAATTACGATAGTTACGGTGCTCAACAGCAGCAGTACCCAGGAGCGCATGACCAGCAGCAGTACCCAGTCGCTACGGAGTCGTTCTTCCAGAGTTCGCAACCCATCACCAGCAGCGTAAACGCGCCGCCGCGGTCCACATCTGGGAGCCCCAACCCATTCGCTCAGCCTCCGCATTCGTCTACGAGCTCGCGCAGTGGCTCAGGAGGATTTGGCCATTTCCAAGAATCAGCTGCTGACCCGTTCGCGTCCAATGCGTCCATGTCGTTTACGACATCAGTGAGCAGTAACTCGCTGACTGGCTTTGAACAGCAGCAGTCGCCGTTCCAGACACAGCAGCAGGAGCCAGTGTCGCTATCGCGATCCACGTCAGCGACCGCGTCGGATCTGTTTGCGAACGCACCACCATCAACTACGCCGTCGTACGACGGCTTTGATCACCACCAGCAGGTTGCGTACAGCGGAGAGAGCAATGCTGCTATAGCTACACTAGAGACCTCTGGCTCGGCTGCGGACCCCTTCGCGACATCTGCATCAGCAGCGATCCCAAGTTTCTATGATGGGTTTGCGCAGCAGAGCGACAACGTTGGGTGGGACTCGAGTGCTTTAACAGCAGCACCAGCAGATCTGTTCGCAAGTGCTGGTCCAGCAGCAGTGGCATCATCCTCAAGCCCGTTCGACAGCTTTGGCCACCAACAGCAGCACCAGTACGCTCAGGCTGATTACTATGCGCCATCGTCGGAATCAGCCAGCGCCTTCGGAGACAGCAGTATCGCCGACCCGTTCGCAATCCCACCGCAGTCCTCTCACAGCAACGGACTCTCCCAACAAACCGACTCGGGTGTGGACAATGTCGATCCATTCGCGAGCTCCAGCCACTCGTTTGCGAACTCAAACAACAGCTTTGAGCAGCACTTTGAGCAGTCACCGCAGCAACACCAGTACTACTACAGCAACCAGGAACTGGGTCCGTTTGGCAACTCGACGGGGGCTGTTTCTTCAGAGTACCCGCAGCAGCATTACCAGCACCACGCCGACCCGTTCGTGACGCAGCAGCCCGAGTCGGAGTATGCGAGTCACACTCAGAGCGAGCAGGTGGATCCATTTGCACAGCCTCAGCCAGTGGCAGCATTTGGGTACCAGGTTCAAGAACAGCCACCTGCCGCTGCTGCACCTCCGGCATCGCTGAGCCCAACGCAGGTGAACGATTTTTTCTCCGACGCCCCTCCGAGTGCCACCAGCCTCTTCAGCAGCCAGTCTGTCGAGACGACCTCCAAGTCCCCACCCCCATCACTCTTTCCAAAGAAGCCTGCTGCTGTTGCGCTGGAACCGAACGATCTTGGATTTTCACCAAGAAAACCAATTTCAAGCTGTGAGGAGTCGAGTTTCGAGTCGAAGGCAATACCAGCAGCTACCCCTATGCAGAAGCAAGAGGAGAGAGACCCAGTCGCAGCTGACGATGAAGAGGAAGCGGACGAAGCGATCTCGCTCCAGCTCAAGAAGACGACGCTGGACGACTCGCACACGCTCGTGGAGATGTACAAACACATGGCCGAGCGCCTCGAGGGTGAGAAGAACGAGTTGCTCAAGGTCTTGGCTGACCAGGCCGACCAGTTTTACCAGATGCAGGAGTACATTGCGTCCCTGGAGCAGGAGTTGGCAGCGCACCGGAGCAACGGCGGAACGCGAGCGGCGCAATAAGTACTACGAGGAGGAGGGAAACACAGGAGGAAATCGGATGCATGTTGCCATTTTGCACTAGGTTGTGTGTTGCATTGGTTTGTGTGTTTCCTTGGCTTTGCTATTGATTGACGAAGTCTCTGACAAGTGACCCCTCTCTCAGCATTGGCATTCCATGGAGCTAGAATCGCTCGCCTCGCAGCCAAAGCACGTCGATGCTGTGGTTCGCAAAGGACCTTCACAGCCAAGCGTGAAGGTAGGCAATCGTTTCATAAACCCAGCCACCAGAGTCACGGTTTGTTGAAAATAGCTGCTCAGCTGAAGCAAAATAGATTCTCTGGGTTGCAGTCGGCGGGTCATCAAGCCACTCGGGAACTTACTCTCTCTATCAGCAGATAATGGAGACGGTGAGCTTATCGGCGCTGTAAGCGAAGTCAACCGAGTCCAGAAACTCCAACTCGTGGGACAGAATGGCGCATCATCACCACGCGAGCGCGTTCCAGATGCCGTCGTACACTTCACACACGTCTCGAGGTCCAGGCGCAGCTGGGTCTCCAGGCCGATCGAAGAAACAGTTGTCAAATGGCGACTTTAGTGTCCCCATCTCACCAGGGAAGCCCTCCCGGATGCAGCCAAGCAAGCCCAGCCACATGGACAGCGACCAGAGTCTGCTCGAGATGCTGACCTCGACCGTAGCGTGCCTCAAGCAGAAGCACATGGACCTCGAGGCGCTCGGGTGCCTCGAGCAGAGCCTCTGGCTCAAGCGGCGCATGTTTGGCGTCGACAACTCGGTCGTGCAGCGCGCGCTCAACGAGGTCGTGCTCAGCTACAACTCGATCGCGATGCAGTACCTGGCGCAGACGCAGTTCGACCAGTGTCTAGCAATGCTACGCAAGGCCGAGGCGATCACGGCCCCGGGCAATTTCAAGAAGTGCCAGTCGCTGCAGATCCTCACGTTCAACAACATTGGTTGCTGCTACCGCAAGCTCGGCAAGCTCAAGTCTGCGCTCAAGTACCTGAAGGAGGCCGCGCAGATCGGCTCGACGTGCGCCCACGTGAAGAACCTGTCGATCACGCATCTCAACCTGTGCGCGATCCAGTCACAGCTTGGCAGGCACGACCTGGCCCTCGAGCACGCCCAGGCCGCGATCTTCCATACCCAGGAGGAGCTCGTGAGTCTCGACGCGCACAGCAACAGCTGTGACGAAGACAACGGTGACAATGACGACGATGTTGAAAATGGCTCGACTTTGGACGTGCTAGACGCCAAGTCTCGCGAGGAAAAGATCATTTCGCTCGCGGTCGCGTACCATAACCTGGCGGTTGAGCTCGAGTTCAACGGACGGGGGGAAGCCAGTCTCCAGTGGTACAAGAAGGCGCTGCAGCTCGTGTGGAAGTACCGCGAGTCGAACGCCGCGCTTTGCGCGTCCTTCAAGAAAATCTTCATGGACGCCAAAAAGAAACAGGAGCTGCAGCGCACTGGTGGTCACAGCCACGGAGACAGTAGCTCGAGTCGGTTAACTGGTGGTCCGAGCAACAGCAGACTGCCAAACTCCGTGGCATCTCGCTCGTCGAATGCATTCAGCGGCGGCGATAGGAGGAAACCGATGGCCGCGCGACCAAAGTCTGCCCATCACCTGTCGTCTCGTAATGGCAGCAGTGTTAGTGGCGGTGTGGGATTCAGTGGACGAGGGTCAGCAGCGAACGACATGTCGTACAGTGCGAACGTCGCGTCCCAGTGCTACAAGCCCACGAAGCCTTCGACTGCAGGTCTGCAGTACGCGTCTCCACCGAAAGCTTTAGACTGCCAAGGTGGTCGATCAGCAGCAACACAGGCACGACGAGGCCTTGGTGGTCAACCAAAGGCAGTAGCCCCACGCCAGTCGCCATCAGCATCTAATGCTAGTAGCAATACCAGACAGCGACCCATGTCGGCATCGGCAGCGAGGTCATCATCAAGTGCGAGGCATGGTGGTGGTGGTGCTGCGGACGACCTGGGACCGAGTATTGAAGCCCACTGGAAGAAACTCGAGCGAGAGTTCTCGATCGAAAACCCTCCTCCCGCTACTAACACCAACAGCAGTAAAAGAACTAGTGGCCAGCAGCATTCTCGAGCAGCACCGACAGTGAAGCGACCGCAGAGCGCTCGACCGACGACTCGTTCAAGTCAGCAGCAGCGTTTGAGTCTGAACCAGTTTGACGACGGAGATGACAGTCTCTGTGGCATTGAAGACGAAGACGACTGTGGAGTGCTTGATGACGACGAGCTCAGTGAGAATGGGAAGGACGAAGAGGATGGAGATCTGGAGGAGCTTGAGAGGAGCAACGAGTTCGAGGATCTCCTATTAAGTCGTGGCGCAAGGCAGCAGCAGCAGACCTCGCAGCAGAGGTCTCATTGGGAAAGCTCTGGGAAACCCAGAGCAGAGGTTGAGCAATCACCAGTAGACGCCCAACAGTTCGCAGGACGAGGTCATCGCCATCGCCAGGCGCTGGAAGAAGCCCGAACGAAGAAGACCAGTGCGTTTGACTCTGAGCGAACAGTAACTGACGCCTCATCACTGGAAAGTGGGAGTAGAACCTCGTTGTCGTGTGACGGAGACGAGAGCGATTTGCCCAACCAGCGAGTGAGCCACATGGAGTACCTGCGGCGGATGAAGCGGCTGGCAGAGAACATCAAGGATGACCTGACTGGGTCTACCGTTTCTACAGCAGCGCCATCTCAGCAGCGAAAGGCACCACCACGTCCAGTTCCCGTCACAACAACCAACTTGACATCTCATGCGAATTCTGGTGATGCGCCTCGAGAAGCAACCACGATAACAACGCCACGCGGGTCGACGAGCAAAGTTCGCGAACGACTCGAGCGCGTTCGCAGCGAGTCTTTCCACACGCTGCCCAAGTATGATGATATAAAGAACGATGATGACCAGGACGTCTCACTGCCGGTGGAGAGTGGTGACAGCAACAGCCCAATCGCGAAGAGCTCTACTTCAACAAAGCAGGAGTTTGTCGAAATTGTCGAGGACGCCAGCAGCGAGTTCTACGCAACAGAGCAGGAAGTGTATGCTGCAGAGCAAAAGCTGATCCGCAGGGCGGCAGCAAAGCACATCCAGGCGTTCCTGCGCGGAGAACGGGCGCGTGATGACGCTCGAATGCGACGACAGGTGATTTGCTTTGTGAGTGGGGTGTCATGTACAAATTTTAGCCCCATCTCACAAACTACTGTTCTATCTCTCTCTGTTTCTATTTAATAGCAACTTCGAGAGCACGAGGCCGCGCTCCAGATCCAGCTTCACGCCAGGCAGTTTGCTCAGCACTCCAGAGAAAAGCGCTTGAAAGACAAGCAAGAGCTGTTCGTTCAGACGCAACAGTTTGAGATCGAAAACCTGGCAGCGAGTACGATTCAACAGCTTTACAAGAGGAAATTCCTCAGTGACAGTGACGACAGCAGCAACTTCGCCCAGTCCACTCTGAACCTATCCACAGACGGCTCGACAGTAGACAGTGAGCTCCCAAGACGGCAAAGCGAACCAAGTGCGATCATTGAGTCCCCACAGCAGCAACAGCAGCGAGCGCCTGACTCCAGTCGACGACGAGACTCGGCTGCGGTTGTGATCCAGGCCACGATGAAAGGGTTCATCACCCGCGAAGTGGTGGCGGAACACCAAGCGGCCCAGCTGAGTCGCTTGTACGTTGAGCGCAAGCACATGGAGGTCGCCCTGGACCACGCGGTAAGAAGAAACGCTATACTGCAATGCTATCATGCTGCTGGGCGGATGGTGATGTTTAACGTATTATAACTTACTCTACACATAGATGGCAAAGGAACAAGCGCTCCTGGAACAGCTGGGCGCAATCAAGATCCAGGCATTGGTGCGCGGTCGACAGAGTCGATTTCTAACCGAGGCCACACGCATTGGGCTCAACGCAGCAGCCGAGAAGATCCAAATTTCCTACCGATCGCACCACAAGCAGCTTTTAAAATCCACAGACGTTGGTGTGCGAAGCGTGGCGGCGCGATTGATTCAGCATGTGGTGCGAGGCTACTTATACAAACAGAGCAGGCTGCACCAGGCTTTGATCAGCGGAGAGCGCAGCGAAGTGCACCATATTGCAGCAGCAAGTCTGCAAAAATTCTGGCACCAGGTGGTCGCTCGACGAGAGCAGCTACTGGAGGAACTGGAGGCTGCGACGTGCATCCAGGCGCTTGGACGCGGCCATTTGGCTCGGAAATCCTGCCAGTCGCTACGAGACTCAGCCTCGCAGGTTGGACTCTTCAAGCCGGTACGTGTGGCTTGTGTCCAACATTGTTGATGAGTTGTACCTACCTGATCTAATGAACTGTCTTGTCTCTATCGTTTGCCAACACAGTCGTCAGCATTCTCGATCATCGCTGTCACCGATGATCTCCCTGAATACGAGGAAGAAGACGCATACAGCACCATTGTCGGACAATACCGGACTGCTGTCAACATGGGCTTCTTGCCAGCCGCCGTGCGTGAGCTGTACCTGAACTTTGTGGAAGCACCTTCGTACCCAGAAGCGCATGCTGATCAGCAACGAAGCATTAGAGAGGCTGACAAGCAAGAAGTGGAAGATATGGGCCTGATGTTCAAGGACTTGCTGCTCGAACTGGAGACCTGCGGTGATGTCGCGACCGCGTGCTTTGCGATCAACGCCATGCGGCTGCTGGTGCTGCTCGACACTGAAGCACACTGCTCGCTCACGAATGCGATCAAGGCAGCACGCGTGGTCGACCAGCGGATACAGGACCGCGTCATCTGGACTGACGACGTGCAGCAGGCGAGTCTGTGGCTGCTTGATGCGTTCCACGATCTGCTCTGCGCTGATGTGTAGACTTCAGTAGTTCGTGAGACCGACAAGCTTCAACAACGCGACTGATAACAGCACATTTGAGCTACTAGCATGCTCTGATCAACAATGAAGCCATACATGTGGTGCTAGGCGAATTGGCGGTTTATAAGGAAAGCTACAAATGCAAAGCAAAGTCCACACGTGGACGCGCCTTAGGAACGATCGAGTGAGGCTTATCGATTTCTACACCCTGGTTCATAGCTATTCAAAGCACTATGATTTGTATGTTGGACCTACAGGGACTTGAGCTGTCCCATGAGTTCTTCCAGGCTCACTTCGACGTTTTCGACCGAGGCTTCACTGTCCTTAACAGCAGCCGAATGAGTCGTCATAGAGGACTGCTGGTACGCGAACGACAAACCCGACGCAAGCTTCGTTTCCGATCCTGACGCAGAGCCAGAGGCTGGTGATGGCAATGCAGCGTCATCCACGGCATCAGCAGAAGGCTCGCTGAGTTCAATGCCCCATTCGTTCTCCTCGTGCTCGACCGGCTCATCCACCTGGCCAGCGTGGCCCAGCGCGGTCCAGACCATCGGCTTCCAGTCGGCGTGCGCTGGCGCACCCTGCTGGAGACGGCAGTGGTAGTTGGAGCACTCGGGGCTCGGGCGCATGACGTCCGACGGGAAGAAGTCCTTCATGGCGCTGTAGCCCAAGTAGTACGAGACCTGGCCAAAGCCCAGGAGGTACTTAAGCACGTTCTGCACGAGCAGCGCAGCCACGAGGCCCATGGTCGTGGGCAGCGATGCCGCACACACACCTTCACGCTTGAGCGTCGACTCGTCAATGCCGCTGGCCACGATGAGCGGTGGCAGGCACTCAAAGCACGCCGTGCGCCCTGGCAGCAAGAACTGGATGTGGCCCGAGACCGCGTCCTCCGAGACGCCCGACTCCATCCACTCCTGGTTAAGCTCGTTGCACGCCTGGTTGAGCGTCGTGCGCGCCGCGTAGTTGTCCACGCAGCTGAGCACGAGGTCGATCTTGGACTCGCCGTCGATGCCACCGTGCTGGATGCGGTCCAGCAGCTGCTCAAAGTTCTGTGTCGTCGTGATGTCCATCTTGTACTCCTCAAAGATCACGTCTGGGTTGATGCCTGCATATAGCAATAGAGATGTACGCTAAATGAGCTCACTCGTATATGCAAAGCGCCAACATATACACAAGCGCATAGCACATAGATAGATAGTAAGGACGTACTCTGCAGAGTCTGCTTAGCGGCGGCGGTCTTGGTCATGCCGGCCTGCTCGGGGCGGAAGAACAGCCGGTTCATGTTGGCGATCTCGACCGTGTCGTAGTCGTACATGATGAGCTTGCCGATGCCGCAGCGCGTGAGCATCTCGGCCGCGACCGAGCCGATGCCGCCGAGCCCGACGACGAGCACCGAGAGGTCGCGGATGTGCTCGTAGTTGTCCACGATGCCCATGCGTTTGAGCGCCATGAGCCGCGAGTACGGGTTGCTGTCCACGACCTCGGCGCTCATCTGCTGCTTCGCGTGGCCCGCGACCGCGTTCGCGCACTCGATCTGCTTCTGTAGCTGCGCCTTCTCCTGCATGAGCGCTGCGATGCGCTTGTCCACGTCGCGCAGCTCATCCGTGAGCGTCGCCATCTTGATCTTCTCGTCTTCTTCAAATGATGTGATGTGTTGTTTTGTTATTCGGAGCTGCTTGCGTGGCAACGTGCCACATGAGCACCACACGAATTTGGGTATATTTATCGTTAAAATCACTATTTTAGCACAAATTATTAGCCTATTTTCGAGCTGAACGATCCAACCTTGATGATGGAAACTGCTCGTGGAGCATTACTACCTGGAGCTACCTACGCAGCTAAGCGCATGAGCTAATAGCTTCAGCGCTTGAGCCTCCTGACAATCAGTTTCCCGACGTAGCCATCTCTTTGCTTACACCGGCGCTCTATTGATCGATGCCACAAAGCTCCGCCTTCCTAACTGGGCTCGACGCATCCCTCCTTGTTCGTGATCCATTCTCACACTCTCTCCCTCAATCAAGAGAACTCAGCCTCAGCGCCTGGAGAAGCGGCCGCTGTTCTTGAGATAGTTGAGCACGATGGGCCGCAAGATCGTCGAGTACGTGTGGCGCAGCCGGTAGAGGATCGGCAGCACCTTGCGCTGGATGTGCGACTCGACCACGTCCAAGTACTCGAGCGTGCGCTTGCGCGCCGGGATCATGCCGTTCATCTCGCCCGGCTGCTGCTCCAGCAAATAAATTATCTTCTTGAGGTTCGCGAGGAAGTCGCTCAGGTTGTTCGACTCGTTTCGGCGCAGGCTCGCAGAGTGCTGGATTACCGTGTTCACGCGACAGAGCTCGCGGAACACGAGCGCCACTTCGTCGCGGTACTTGGCCTTCATTATGCGCAGCTTCCTGAAATACCGCTCGTCACGGGACATGCCGCCCACAGAATTCGATCGTGGTGAAGACGACGACGAGACTTCTGTAGACATGCGGTGGCGATGGTGATGGTGACGGTGCTCGTGATGATGGTGACTGTGTCCATGGCGGCTGGTTCTTCTTCTATTCGAAGACCGGCGGTGGCCACTGGAGCTGGTCGGGCGGGCGCTGGTGGGGCACACTGGGTTGGCCAATAGATCCTGCTGCTGTTGACGCTGCTGTAGCTGCTCGAGCTGCTCCTGAGCAGATCCGAGTCGCGGGGAGCGAACCACTTCATGATGCGATGGCTGGTTTCGCAGCGACCGGATGCGGCACTCGAGCTTGTGTAAATACTGGATCTGTAGAAGAAAGAAATTACAAAGTGTGCGTTAGAAATGATATGTCGTTCTCACAAGTGAAGCCAAAAAAATCAAAAACAAACCTGATTCTCGCTCTTGCGCCACACATACGACTCGTAGCGCGCGGCGCACATGCGCAAATGGCGCGTGTTCTCCTGCCCCGTAATGCGCTGTAGCTCCTCCAGCCTGTTCATTTAGTATACATAACCACCATCAATATGAATATTCAAACTTTGTTGTCCCGTCACATGAAGCCATCCAAACTAAAGAAGCCATCAAACACACACTTACATCGCATGGACGAGCTCGTCTCGAATTTCGCGGGGTATTGCCCGTCGCCACAGCCTGTCCGGTCGCGCTCGCGTCGCTTCTTCCTCGTGCTGTTCCTGCTGCTCGTGATCGCTACCAGCGTTCATGCCCGCATCCTCTCCGCGGGTCAAGTCGCCATCCATGGCCAATGGGCTCCGTACTCCACTCTCCGAGCTGCTACTGCTGCTACTGGAGCTCGTCAGTCGATCTGCGCCACCGTTCAAGACACACATAGCGGCAGCCGCCACGTCCGGACAGCTCACGGTCTGAACCACCGTCACGCCATTCGCGCCCGACGCGATTGGAGACGATGATGACGTCGACACCGCGGATGACGCGGCCACGCCGCCAGGAGCTACGGAGGGGACGTCCACGGCGGACGTGACGACCGCGACGCCGCCACCGCCCGTGACGACACCCGAAGCGACCCCAGCGCTGGCCGTGGCTGCTGCTGTTATAGCAGACGCAGAGCTGGCGCTCGTGGCCTCGGTGGCGTCTATGGGCCGCATCGATCGTTTTTGCTGTCACTCGCTCTCTTTGGTTGGCCCTGTTCTCCTTCTCACGTCTTTTTTTTCGCCGCGATATCGTAACACAACATGACGCAGTTTTTACGAGACGGGCAAAAAGAGAAGCAGGGGAAGGGATAAATACGTAATTACGTCAAAATTTGGTTTTTACGAAATGTGTTTGAATCTCGAATCGGAGATATCTGTCACTTGTATAGTGACATAACGAAAGGTATCGTTATGCTCGGTGAAATGAGGCCTTGGTATAACGACACTGAGTTTACGAACGCTTGCCTGTCACTAAACCAAAATTGACGGAATCCATGGCACTATTGCGGGGGATTCCGTTCTTCTCTTTTTTTGGATGCGCGTCGAAAAGATGGCTCACACAATTGAGCAAAAAGAGCTGCTGTCACGATGACAGACGCCACCCGCGACGACGACAGTTACCAGGACGACGATGTGCCATCATCACTGTCAGCACCAGCTGTAGACGACCAAGTCACAGCAGTGGTGGCAGAAACAGACACAACGGTAATTAGCTCTACGCAGCAGCCTTCGCAAACGGACGACGACGATGAAGAAGAGCCTCGAGAACATGAAGATTTCCTCGACGTGGTGGTCACCAGTGCAGACGCGCTCGACGCCAGCAGCATCAGCACCAGTGGCGCTTCTGGTGTGGTCGCATCCGCGATATCGGCGTCCTCGTCGCTCCTGCTGGGCTCGCAGGAGTACGTGGTGGAGCTCGTCGTCACGAAAGGCTCGGGCTCGTACTGCATTCGGCGACCGCTCTCGGAGCTCCTTACCGTGTTGCAGACCGCCAGTGCAGCATTAACGACTGTGGTACCAGTGTCTGAGATCCCGGACTTTCCTACAAAGCAGAGCAAGAATGACGCGCTCATCGCCAAGTGGTGTGGCGACATGACCCAGTTTCTAGCAGGTACGAAACATATCGACACTGCAGTGCATGATGACCTATTCGTATTAAGTTGGGTTGTAATGCTACGGTTGTAGGTCAGTCAAGCAATATGCGCGATGCACCACAATGGATCGCGTTCATTGAGGAGTCCAGTCAGGGGAAAGGCAGCAGAGCGCACATGACCGCGATCGAGTTCATTCTGCAGCCATTCCAGTACGAAAAGGTGTGTTATTATATTGCACGATGGTGTGAAAATCGAATGCGTTGAATTTATTATGGTATTGCTGTCGTCAATGTAGCTCTACGTTGCTCGAGGTTGGTGTTGTGCGCAATTTCAGGGCGATGGCGAGTGCGGTCATGGTTGTGTTAAAAAAATCTGTTTTTTCTTTTTAGGATCCCGTCATGAGCTGATCGTGCCCGTGAAGAAAGAGTCGCAATTTATCGTGTGGAAATTCGATTTGGAGGAGCACGACATCGACTTCTCCGTCTCGTTCAGCGTCGACCCGCAGTGGGCGCTACGGCAACCGAGCGACGCTGGGCACGAGGACGATGCATCGCTGCTGCTCACTGTGCACGCTCGCACGAGATATCTCGCGACGACCACTGGACGCCCAGTCGAAGGTTCAAATTGTGGCTGAGGACTTGTCAAACTTTGATATCTGATTATGTTTTTCTGACGTTAAAATGCATGTTATTTATTTATTAAATATGCAGGAATGTACAGGTGTCCAGGAGAAGGACGCGCTACGCTCGTGTGGGACAACTCGTACTCCCGACTGCGAGGGTGCGTCAGTATCTGGAGAGCTGTGGTTATTATATATATTGTCTTAAAACTCACCAAAATCTTTTTTATTTGTTCTGTGGCATGTAGGAAAAACATTTTGTACCAGGTGCAAGTGGTGAGTGGGGAAATCATGGAATCTGCGACCGCTGCAGCTGATGCACTGGACGAAGCACTCAAGGCGAAGAAAAAAGAGCGTGATGACGCGATCGCAGCCTCGCTCTCGACGGCGCTGATCGTGAGTTCGCCGTCAATGGCTCCGTCAGTTTCGCTTTACAAGAATTTTCTCCCAGAAACGCTCATGCAGCAGAGCTGGATCGTGACGACGCCCATGAGTGTCGCGAGTAACTTGGCATCGCGGTTGTTTGGATCGCAGACAGAAGCTACTGCGAATGGTGGCAGCGCTCAGGGTGAAAATGGTGGTGGTGAGGATGGTGGCAATGGCCCAGCGACGCATCACGACTCGGCGCAGGCAAAGAGTTTACTGGAAGAGCTCAATGGACTGAACATGCAGCTTCTCGAGCGACTGGTACGTATCTGATATATGTGCGAGTGATGTGTTGATGTCCTTGTCTAACTCTGTTCTTGATGTGTTGTAGGAAAACCTCGAGGACAAAGTCGTGAAGCTGACAGGTACACAATGGATAATGAATGCATCAGTGTTTTTCATGGCGATATGGGGCTGACAATGTTGCTATGCTGTCATTGTGTTGGCTCTTATATTATACTAAAGTGGAGCGAGACCAGGAGCGCTCGAAAACGCACATGGCGGTCGTCGTAAAGGAAAATACGATGACGCAAGTGAACCTGAAGGAACTCGAAGTCGAGAGTCTGCGCAACGAGTTGCAGGTTTGAATATTTTAAGCAAATCTGACTGAGGTGTATATATTTTATATATTTATTCAAAAACCAGTTTCTCACATTTATTTCTGGTGTTATTTACTGGCAGCGGATGCAACGTGAGCGCGAGGCGTGGCGAGAGATCCAGTCGGAACGAGACGCTTTACTGGAAGAGAAGCACCGCTGGGCAATGGTACAAAACTCTCCATTTCTCTATGAATGCCTCTTAGAATTTGATTTCCGATGTTTAGTGTGACTCTGTGATTTGTCGAAATTGGTTTCAGTCGGATGACTTTAACGATGATGAAGAGAGCGAGGAAGCTGCTGTGCGCAACAACGACATGGACAGCGAGAGTCGCAACCGTTTCGAGCACGAACTGGGCCAGGCCGAGGCGTCCGTGCTGCGTCTCCGAGCAGAACTGGGCTACTCGCTGACCAACCATTTGACGGGCACGTCGACACGTCTCGAGAAAATCGCGCGGGTACTGCCTGAATATATGTTATAACATTGTCATGAGCTGGCTAATAATTCTGACAATGTTAAAACATATTTTAGGAAATGACCGACACGAAGAAGCAGTACGAGGACCAGATGAAAGAATCCGAGCACGAGATTATGCAGCTCAAACAGCAATTAATCAAGTTCCGGTGCCAGAAGAAAGTGCTCGTGACTGAGATCCGCAACATGAAGACGCAGACCGAAGGCCAGATCTCTGTCGCAATGGCGGAAGCCAACGAGGCACGCATGGTGAACAAGCGCCTGAAGAAGCAGAATGAGCTGCTGCTCACGCAGATCCGCACGCTCGTGGACGACTCGCGCCAGGCGGAGCGCAGCTTCCGGGAGCAGCAGGAGCAACTGCGTCGCCAGCAGGAACTCCAGTCGCAGTTTGAGGGAAATGGGACGCTCCAGGGCGATAATGAGGTCTCAGCAGCAGGTGTGGGGGTTCCGTCAGTGGTGCAGAGCTCACAGTCTAAAGCGCACGATGCAGATGGATCTGGTTCTGAGAGAGATGGAGAGCCTCAGAGTCGTCTGAGCGATGAGAATGGGAACGAGTCCACTGTGCCGTACACACTGAGCGCCGCTGACATTGCGCTGCTGAATGGCGAGATGCGACCGTCTGCACCTGCTCCAGTCGTGCGTCAGGTGTCGTCCGGATCCAGATATTCTGCTGATGATGACAACCATGAGCTAGATGATCAGGTACACGAGAGTCCCAGCATCCAGTATGCGTTCAATCCTCACCGTGCTCGCCTGGTCACGTTCTTTAAAGAAAAGGACCCGTCGATGCTCTCCGAGGTGGAGGGGATGCTCGTGAGCTACAAAGGCGTCGAGTCGTCGCTCTTCGAGAGTCTGGAGCTCAAGTACAGCTTCATGGAGATCAACCAACACATCGCCCAGCAGCAGCAGCAACGATTTTAACATTGTTAAAGCAGTGGGACGTTGTTGTTGTATAACGCACTTTCAAGTCAGTCGTGTTGATTAGTTTGCTGTGTTAAAAACATGGAGGTGCTAAGCCAAGCACTCATTCATCAATGACATCGCCTTATCATGTGTCAAGCCATTCTTGGCTTGTACCCAACCAGTTGATTCATGGCTTACGACGTCTTGGTCTTCATGGTCGCGCTGCCGCGGCCCGTGCAGCAGCTGCAGAGGCAGCCGAGCACGAGGCCGAAGAGCAGTCCGCCGGAGAACGTCACGAGCAGCACGTTCTTCTTCGTCGCCAGGAGCGCCACAAAGTCCTCTTGGATGAGCTTCGCGTGCTCGAGCGCAACGTTCACGAGCGACGACGGCGCGGGCACCGGCTCGCCCGTCACCTTCTTGTAGCCGCTGCGAGCGAAGCGCGAGAGCTCCTCGAGGTTGCGCGGACCCGCAAACTTGTACACTTTGCCCTGGCGGAACAAGAGCAGTGTCGGGTAGCCGCGGATTCCAAAGCGCTTGCCCTGTGAAGTTGTTTGTTAAATTAAAACAGTTAAACAAATGACAGTTAGGATCATGAGCACAATCGAGCATAACGCAACCATCGAAACGCACCAGGTCCGAGTTCTCCGTCACGTCGACCTTCGCCACATTCGCCGTTCCCTTGAGCTCTATTAGCGGTATATATAGAGCACGTCAGTACGTTAGTCACTGTGGATCTTCAATACTGCCAATGCGACGGTTGACATGACACCAGCAACAAAAATTTTCCACGCAATGCACACACAAAACGCACCTTCCGCGAGCTCGTCCCAGACCGGCACGAGCTTCTTGCAGTGGCCGCACCACGGCGCGTAGAACTCGACGAGCCAGTCGCCCGTCGTCGCGCCGGTCGCCGCCTGCGTCAGGTGCTCAAAGTTTTCCTCCGTCAGCACCACAACGCCGCTCTTCTGTGCGTCGGCCGCCGCAGCTGCGACGCCCGAGAAGCTCAGCGCCACGAACGCCATCATAAGCACCATCAGCAGCGACGCGCGCTTGGTGTTGCTCGTCTTGGTCATCGCTTCTCGTTCTCTCTTGGTCTCTCTTGGTCTCTCTTGAGCTTCTCGTGTGTGCCGCGTGGAGCTGTTGTGAAAGATATGTGTCGCCCAAAGACAAAAACATTTTTTATAATATAAGTTATTTTTTAAGTATACAAATTCAAAGCTTAACTGTAAGAAAATGTCTTATATACAAAATTGTTTGTTTCAAAGTGTCTGATAAACAAAACAGTTTTTAAGTCTAAAACGATTACACATATTCGCAAAATGATCACATTACTTTGCGAATATTCGCTGCTCAAATATTGAATAACAAAAAGTTTAGATAAAAAGGTTCGCTCGGAAAAAAGGGTTCTTGCAAAAAATAAAATAAAAAGGTCTGTAATTTTGAAGAGGGAAAGATTAGAGGCTGGGCGACATCATTTTAGGCTTAGCCCCACTATACCAAGAATATGTTCAGAACGCCTCGTCCTGTTGCGAAAAGCAAGGGCTGTGAACATTTTTCAAACAGAGAGCGCCCCACACTTTTTAAAAATGTGGGGCGCTCTCTGTTAGCCACACCACTTCAGATTCTCTCAGACGGCATCAAGCAGCGAACCAACTACCTTTGCAATCTTCCACCAAGTCCGGACTCAACCAGCGGAGGACGAGAAGCGCGCCCATGAACGTCGCGCCCTTCCCTGCATCCTCTTGACCTGCTGTTCGTCGCCTGTCGCGAGGGCGATGCGACACAAGCGCTCGCTGTGCTCCAGCAGCAACAGCAGACGACAGGAGCGAGTGCCGTGAACTCAGTTGACGCTAATGTGTACAAATGGCCACCTCACCTTGGCGAGAGCTCTTTTAGAGCTCGGTGCCAACGTGGATGCTGCGCATGCGAACGGAGAAACTGCGCTATGGGTCGCAGCAGAGAAGGGCTGTGTCGACGTAGCGGCGCTGCTGCTAGGCTAGCGAGCGAAGGTGGATGCGGTAGATGTGTATGGCTGGACACCCCTTTACAGTGCAGTCCAGAATGACCAGGTGTACGCAGTGACCCCCGCAGGACTCCGTTCTCGAAGAGTTCCAGCAGCTGCAGGAGCTCTGGACTCCACGTTGCGCCGTGTGTACTCAGCTTGGGGCGAAGCAGCAGCACAGCCTCAGTTTGACTATCTTTGTGCCACGACCTGTTCTTCCACGAGCTGCGCGTGTGGTTCCCGCTGAGCCATCCACATATTGTCAAAGCTCTATGGCGCCTGCCATATCGGTAAACGACAGGTTTCTCGAGCGAAACAGGAGCGATGGTGACAACAGACACTGCTGGAGACTGGTGTATGAAGCGGCCTGTGGCCTGCAATACCTACACGAGCTCAGCATCCTGCACAACTACCTCAAGTGCGATAACGTGCTGATCGGCACTGACGGATCGGCCAAGCTCACGGACTTTGGGCTGAGCTGTATCCTCAACAGCGCTGAAGTACGAGTCGACTCAACGAGACAGGGCGTGCAGCAGTGGAAGAGTCCCGAGAGCCTCCGTGAGGGGAACACTTGACACTGGCGTCAGATGTCTATGCGTTCGCGATGTGTATCCTAGAGGCCGTGACGGGCAAGCCGCCCTGGGGGCGCAATGCGAACAACGCAGGCGTGCTTCTCCGTGTGAGGAAAGACCTTCTCCCCCTGCAGCTCCCTTAGGGCTATAAATTGCACCAGTGGCCAGCAGTAAATGACTTCCTGTCATTCTTGATATTCATGGTCTCAGTTACACCTGCGGCTATGCGTTTAGCTGTTGTTCTCGGTGGTCTCCTGGCTCGCTTCATTGTCCTTCTGGGTAGCGCTGTCATTGCTGTTGGTGCTGCTATTGCCATCATCTGCTGTTGTTGTAAGCGTTGACGAAGTGGAGGAGCCTTGAGCTGCTGCGGCTCCCGAGGGCGACGGTCCAAAGAGCACGCCGCCGATGAAGCTGAGCACCTCGGAGATGACAAAGTAGAGCAGCAGCCAGTGGATGCGGATCGCGAACGCCAGGATGCAAAAGAGCGCCGCGTACACGGTCCAGACGTCGAGCAGCGCCGTCTTGTGCCACGGGGACGTGAGGTCGAGCGTCTCGAGGTGGTCAAAGCCCAGGCGTAGGCCGTTGTCAATCACTTCGATGGCCCGGTTCGTGCCACCCGCGAGCTTCAGAAGCCGGCCCACACGCGCCGCCTGGCGTGCAAAGGACGCGTTCGAGAGTAGCTCCTTGACAGCACGGTGCACCTCAGTGGGGCTCAACACGTTCTTGTCGATCGCGAGCCCGGCGCCCGAGTCCACGACGCGCGCGGCCACGTCCGGCTGGTCCACGAGGAACGGGATGCAGAGCAGTGGCTTCTGGTACACGAGCGCCTCCTGGGCCGAGACCATCCCACAGTGCGAGATCACGAGCCGCACGGCCGGGTGTGCGAGGATGTCGATGCTCGAGACCCCACTGGGAGACTTGACCTTGAGCAGTGGGGGCAAGTCGCTCGGTAGGATGTTGCGCTGGTCCGTGGGTAAGATCCAGAGCACGCGCACTGGGGGCTCTTCGGCACACATGACGAGGCCGTCAATGAGCGCCTGTGCCTGCCACGAGTCAATATATGCCAGCGTGCCTAGGTTCAGGTACACCACGCCTCCGCCATTGCCACTGCTGCTCTTGCTCAGCGACGCGTCGAGCCAGCTGAGCAGCGAGGAGCCTAGCTGCTGGTGATGCTGTTTGCGGCCGTTGCGGCTACTGTTTGAGCCACCACTACTCTGGATGGGCAGAATAGGCCCGACGGCATCGATGAGAGGCGACATGGGCTGCGGATGTTCGAGCCCAAAGGCCGTGTTCAGGATCACGCGCGCGCCTTTGAACACGTCGTGCTGGGACCGGTACGGCTTGAGCATGAGCTCCCAGCGCATCTTGTTGAGTTGCATGAACGGCGGCGTAAGCGCGACGGACAGCAAGCGAGGGAACAGGATGTTCATGCACCGGTTCCAGAGTGACATGTGGATGCTGTAGCCTGTGCCCCAGGCCGGGATGTAGCTGGGCGCGCCGCCCAGGTTGAGCATGATCGACGGCGAGTTCACGATGTACGGGATCTCGAGCTTGTGCACGAGGTCCTGGGCGCCAATGGTCGCAATGTCCATCACAACCAGGTCGGGTGGATCCTGAGCCAGTTGTGGCAGCAGTGTGTCGAACATTGGGCGGGCCGCGGCCACATAGATGTCGTTGAACATGGTCAGGATGCCGCGAAAGTTGGACGAGTCCCGGGTCATGGCCTTGAGTTTGCTGCGCAGGTCCTCGGCCGAGATGGGGAACGGGCCAGCCGAGATGAACGGCAGTCCGTAGCTGTGCGCCCAGTCCTTGCCGGACTCGTGGGTCGCGAACGAAACGCGGTAGCCGCGCGCCTTCATCTCGCTCGCGATGCGCAGCAGCGGCAACGCGTGGCCTTTGATCGCTATCGACACGAACACCACATGCTTCTGCTTGGCCTCTGCACGCGACACGCTCGTGCAGCATGGCGGTGCTGGGGCTGGGATGACGCTATAGCTGCTGTGGTCACTGTCGCTCGGGTCTTGAGCTATGGCGGCGTTGGAGCTCTTCACGTCGCACGTCTGCTGCTTGGTGTCGGCGGACGGGGGCGCGTCAGCAGGCGCAGCAGCAGTGACGAGGCTGGAGTGCGCGATCAGAATGATCAGTAGGGTCACTATCCAGGACGCCAGTATGAGCGCCCTGGGCGCGCGCTTCCACGGCGGCGACGCGGCGCTCAAGCTCATGGCTCGCAGATCCATTTGTCGCCTATTGCTCACAAAAAGCCGCGCTACCTCTAGAACACAGGTACACCTATTTAAAATATAATAAAAAGGCTTTCACACAAAATCTGCGCTTCTTCGACAACCTCCTCAATGGCATCTCCTTGGCCGCAAAGCTGGCGGCACTGTGCACCTGATTCAGTACTTACTTTGAAAGAGCTCTCTATCGATATATACTCCACTGTAGCACTGAGCTTTCGTCCGCGATCACCATGTACAGGTCGCCATGTCACGACAACCAACGAGCCAAGTCGGGCACGACCAAGTTCTACTTCTATTCGTTTACTCTGAAGCCACGTCACAGACTTTGAACACCATATGAATCCAAATAAGTTACTAAACTGATCGCCTCAGTGGCCCATTTGCCGCCGGAACTCGGCGAGCTCTTCCTGGTACCGCCGCTCGCGCTCCTCGCGCTTGAGCTTCTCGGTCGCAGCCTGCGTCAGGCGCTGCTCTCGTTCGAGACGCGCGGCGTCCGTGAGACCAATGGGCTGCTCGTCCCACTTGAGATGAGGAGACTGCTGCTGGTGGGCTGTTGGCTGGAGGCCGACGGGATCGAATTCCGAGAACGTGTAGTCGTTGGCCATAGTGATACTGCTGTTGGTCGTGTGGAGGTTGAGCGATGACAGGTGCGTTGGCCTGGGCTTCTTCTGAGTACATGAGGCGGCTGTCGTTTGGTCCTGCGCCAACGGGAACACTGTTGTGGAGAAGCTCGGGATCGACGCCTCGCCACTTTCTTCATTGCTGGCCTATTGGACAATAACAAGCATATCCACCACAGCGCGTCAATACCAAAATGTCCACATGAGATGGGCCCTTCAAATTCCAAAAAACAATGTCTACATGAGTTGGACAGATTAGAATGACGTACCTCTGGGAGATCGAATGCGTTCGGGAGCAACGGCGGCGCCTCATAGGATTCCTGGTACAAGAGCGCCGCCCCATTGCCATTGCAGAGCCGCGGAAGGTTGAGCTGAGACGGCGCCGAGTTGAGCACGCGCTTCGACACTTTCAAGTCTCTGCTCACATTGTCCACAGGAGCCGTGCGGATCGCTCGAGTCCCAGGGTTGTTGTAACGAGACGATCTGAGCGCCTTCATCACAGGGTCCTTCTGCTTCACGAACGGGTGCTGAAGTAGCTCCAAGGCGCTAGGGCGAAGCACCGGGTCGATCTCGAGACACGCTGTCACAAACGACCGCGCGTCGTCCGAGAGCTCCCCTGGAAGTGACGGTAGTGTCTCCAGGTTGGCCACGTAGTAGAGCAGCGAGATCTGCGAGTCGAACTTCTTATCGCCCCAGAAGGCCAGGCCCGTGAGCAGCCGCAACACGCTGCAGCCTACGCTCCAGATGTCGGACTTGCGGCTGCGACTTGACTGTTTGATCACCTCGGGCGCCATGTAGTTGGGCGTCCCGCGCATCGATTCGTTGTTCACGGTCGTGCTCGAGCTGATGAGCCGCGATGCGCCAAAGTCCGCGAGCTTCACGATGCCGTGCTGGTCCACGAGGATGTTGGATGGCTGATCAGGCAAGCAGGACAAGGTGGAGGGAGGGTGAGCAGGTCATTCCAAGTACAGAGCAGGTGCTAATATAGGTACCTTGATGTCGTGGTGCACAATGCTCTTGGCGTGGAGGTACGCCACGCCCTGGAGGATCTGGAGTCCAAAGCGCCGCACGATCGCCTCATTGCCGCCATATTTCTTGCGGTTTTGCTCCAGGTTGCCTCCAGGGACCCATTCCTATAATAACAGCATCATCATAAGTCACACCGTCTACCTCAGTTGGACCACCAGCAAAGCGACTGTCGAATATTAGGCACTACCTACGCACCGTGAAAATGAAGAGCTTCTTGGCGTCGCTGTCCACGTAGCTGCCGAGGTATTTCACGATGTGGTCATCGCGCAGCGAGCGCAACAGGTCCACTTCGCGCGTCGCGTTGCTGATGTCCGCGTCATTCTCGTCCGCGATCAGGATCTCCTTGACGGCCATGAGGCCACCGGTGCGCTCGTCACGCGCCAAGTAGACCTGTTAATATAGGTAGAATTGCTCAAAGGTCAGGCATTTAGTTCACTTATTAGTACTCAAATCAAAGAGCCATAGACCCATAGACTCACCGTGCCGTAGCTGCCCGAGCCAATCGAGTCGCCTTTCTTCCACTCGCCGATCTCGTCCTCAAAGTCGTCCTCGTAGAACTCCTCGTCGCTATCGTCACCATTCTTGGTCGTGCGTGGAGAGCTAAGAACACTCGATGCGATGGCCATGTACTGTTGACCAGGCCCAGGTTTGGGAATCGCTGTCGTAGCTAGGCTCTCTGGTCCAATATCAACCTCGTCCTGCATCTCGTCGAGCGAGCCGATGATCGCCTGCACTGGGGATGAGCTCGGGCCACCACGCTTCCCCCAGCCACCGCCATGGTTGATTCCAGGCAGCGAGTGCGCGCGCTTCTTGGGCGCCTCTGGCTTGTCCTGCAGACCGAGTGCCGTCTTAGCGAACTCATGCAGGCTGCGGTTGAGCGTGAAAGTCGCGTTGCCGCCACCAGTGGCACCCGTGGCGATCAGGGCTTCCTTCGCGAGCTCGGCGTGCACTTGGTCCACGCGGCTGTCCGAGTGGCGCGTCGAGGCGGCCGTGGTCGCCACGATGGAGGAGCCGGGTTTCGAGACGCCGCTGCCCATGAACCGCGGTCGATGGGAGCGAGACGAAGAGAGTGAATGACCATGCTGTTGAGCTCCATAGACAATGAGGGTGAACTGAAAGAAAGAGACAACCTTCCTCTTCGCTGCGATCTTATCCTCCCAGGGTCGTCTTCGCAAGCGACACGGGAACGAACGGCTGACTTCACAGGCTATTCCTGGTGGCGACGTCACAACCTGGTACTGTTAAACAAAATTACCTTCATGAGAGAGTGGCATGGCAAATGGAGAGGTCAAGTGGCTTGAGACGCCACGTTGGGTATTGTGTGATGTGGCTGAGCTCGCCATTGGGTTCGTTCTGACACAACACTGACGTGCAACCTCGCAATGATATCTCAGCAATTCGAGGTGCTTGTAAAAAACGCGATTTTGCCTATTTTACAGAAAGGGAGCGTAAAGTTCTAATATAGGTTGAATTGTTGTAGGCTCAATCAAATACCGGGTACCACACAACACAAGTCAATGATGGAGCTAAACGCCACCAGTCCTCCACGAGATCATGCTGTGCGGAGGCTGCCGCTCACAAAGAACGGCAAGAAGCGCCGCCGTCCGAAGCTCGCGCCGCGCTATTTGACGCCTGCAATCAGCGGAGACCGAGCGTCGTTGGATGCAGATGCTGCAGACGCAAACACTGCAGAGGAGAGCGTGGCACTGCTGCGCGACGTGTTCACGACGTCGACGTGCCGCTGCTTCATCCTCAAGTCGTTCAGCGAGGCGAATCTGCACAAGAGCCTCAAGTACGGCATCTGGAGTAGCACGTACGCGCACAACATGCTGCTGGACCAGGTCTTCCGGAGCGACCTGGCGTCCGTGCGGCCCGTGCTCTTCTTCTTTAGGTACGGAGGTTGCCCAGCAGGTCATTTTAATTGGTGTACTGACTGGTTGTGTATGTGTGTCCCTGTATTTTAGCGTGTGTGATACGCGGCACTTTAGCGGCATCGCGCGCATGACGTCGGGCGTGCGCACGGATGCGGCCTTTGAGCTCTGGGAGAAGCGCAAGTACGAAGGGTTCTTCCACATCGAGTGGCTGCTGGTGAAAGACGTGCCCAACCACGCGCTGACAGCCATCAAGATGAGCAACACGCCGTCGAAAAAGTCCATTACGTCTTGTCGCGACTGCGAGGAAGTGCTCTTTGACGAGGTGCGCGTGGGATTTATTGCCTAAGTGAGTGGTTTAGCTGATCTCTGACGGGCTGTCTATTTGTTAATACAGGCGAGCGAGTTCATCTCGATCTTCACTGATTATTCGCACGCGACGAGCGCCTGGGACGACTTTGCGCACTTTGATGCGCTCCAGACGCAGGTGGAGGCCAAGCGCGGACTTTCGCCAGCGGACGCCAACGACGCGAGCTCGTACCTGCGGCCACTGCAGCTCAGTTAGAGAGAGCGATACAGTAACAGACACATTTGTTTTTTTAAAAAGGGAACATGTCAAGTTCAACATATTAAATAATCATCATGAGAGTCCCAGTAACTTTGTATGGACCACCAATGTGAAGGTATTTGTACCTATGGAAATAGAAACGAGCCGTGTGAAGGAATGATTGTTTTTCAAATTGTGCGGCTCGAACTTGATCATACAACGATCAAGTTCGAGCCGCACAATCGATTCATTTAGGCGGCAGAGTCTGAGCACACCGGTACAGCCAATCAGATTTCGGAAGTATTTTTGACCAATGATCACAGATTGCGAACGTATTTTTGGCTAATGACCGCATAGCAACTTAGCAACGCAAGAGTTAGACAAATCGACAAATTATTTGTCGATTTTATTCTGGATATGGTCAGCAAGTGATCAGCAAAAGACCCATCCTCAAAACACATGTTTGGATTTATAAGGATGGACAACATACGGTACTGAGCAAAACTACTTTATATTTTAGGAAATTTAAGAAGACGTTTCCAACTTGGAATCAGAAATGGTCCATGTCGAATATATGAAATTTGCGTTTTAAAAATCGAGTTCGTAGAAAGAGATAAAGATGAAGATGATTCAGTCGACTGGACCTCTGATGCTTGAGAGCATTGTGTGGACCTCTGATGAGATCTCGTAGGAATGAACATGAGGTGAGAGCTCTTGATCTCCTCGTCCCTTGGCTCTGAGGAGAGAGCTTTCGTCCAGGTCGATCTCCTCGATTTCTCGCGCTCCTGTGAACTCATTCTCCAATCTGCCCGCAGCCCAACAAGCTCCAAGCTCCCTCTTCCTCCAAGCTTCCTCGTCCAAGCCCCCGATCTCTCTCATCATATGGCAGGCAGGCCAACATCAATCGGCCCGCTCGCCAATCCCAGCGCCCAGCGTCCTCCCAGCCACCCATAGGCGAGTTTCGTGGGATGTCACTCCACGATGAGGCGCCAACTGCTCGTGCGGCTGTTGCGGTCCTTGATAGTATGGCCTACAAAATGGCCTAAAATGACCTAATTGGTCTAAAAAACTTGGCATTTTCAACAGAAACAGATACAATCCTACAAGAATGTCCTCAAGTAGCGTTGAAGTAAGTTCGAACACGCCACCAGCCATTTACTTGAACACCAGATGATCAGTTCTTTCAGCCCTTGCATGCTTCTCACGGTCATTCATCCGCTCTGCGTCTGCTCCATTTCGTTTTGTAGTGCCATTTACGGTTTCACCATGGAGCACGACGACTACCGATACACCAAGAAGCGCACCATGGAGAACAGCACGATGTACTACAGCTGCAAGTCTCCTCGAACGACTGGTTGTACTGGACGTATCGTTGCGCGCGCGGACGGCTCGGTTAGCGTCATGAAGCACACATGCACTCCGGTTGTGCCAGCGCAAGTGATCAACGTCACAAAAGAAATGCGCGAGTTGCTCGAAGAGCGCTGCCTGTTGGATCTATCGCGACCTCCATCGTGTGTCTGGAAGACGTCATGGAAGAAGTGAGAGAGCGGCACGGCGGCTAAAGGCTTCAAGTCGTCCCAAAACCTGTTGGTGTCAATCTGGTGAACACACACGAGCATCTGTGACGTGCGATGATGCCTTCCGAGCCATCGAGGCCGTATCTAACTGCAACGTCAGTCAAAGCGACGATCGCCTCTTCCTACAGTTCAACTACGCGTACACCCATGGCAAGGAGTTGCGTCGTATAGTCGGCTTCGCGCATCCGGATCTGGTTCGTCTGCTACGGGTAAACAAGCTTACGCTCTTCGTCGACGGCACGTTCAAAGTGTGCCCCCTGCCCGTTCGCGCAGTGCCTCATCTTCATGGTGTTCGACTCCATAGTGGACATGGACGTTCCGGTATTTTACGTGCTCGTGGACCGCAGAGACGAAGACACGTACTGGAATGTACTCAATTTCCTCGTCATCCAATCAGGACGTAAATTCGAGACAGAGAACGTGACGTGCGACTTCGAGCGGGCGCTACTGAACGCGATAGTCGAGCAGTTTCCGCGAGCCAACATCGTGGGCTATTTGTTTCATTGAAAAAGGCTTTGCGCCGGAAGATGACCGACCTACAAATCGACCGTGAGCAGATCAAGAGCGCAATGCTGCCTGGGATGCTTGACGTGCTCACTGTCATCCCCGTGAACCAAATTACTGGATTCGTGGGTGCTCTATGAATGATATTTGTATCCCAAGTTCGAGTATGTGAATCTAACTATGCTATATATATGCTGTTCCTACAGGGCGTTGAGTACGCGTGCAGCATCGTGGATGAGTCAGCCAACAAAACCAAGTGAAACACATTTGGCGGTACTTTGTCGACACGTGGATCAATCGCTACGAATCAAGCTTGTGAAACGTGGAGGCAATGGTTTCAAGTGGCGTGAACCGGACCAACAATCCTCTCGAAAAGTACAATCGCGACTTCGCGGATCTAATTGGAGTCACGCATCCAACCCTGCTGGCGTTTATTACGAAAGCAAAGGAAGACGCGCTTGCTCATGTCCAGGAGATCGAAGACATCGAGCGCGGGGTGCGGTATCTCCTGGTTCATTCCAGCAGTGCTGAGTCCTCGGTTCCTCTTGAGTACACTACCTTTGTCAGAGATATACTAGAATAGTCCAACATGACATTCAGGGATGTGTTGTGCGAGTTGAAAAATTATAGCGCAATGACATGAAACCACACGCGAAGTGATACAGAAGCAGGCTAGTAACGCAGCGGCAACATGATTATACAACACATTTTATCCTCCGCATTGAAGTGTCAATTCATAAGTAGCCGCACAAAACGAGCGCACCCTAGCTCGTCGTCGCCGCACGTACTGGTCTGGGTACTTGTCGAGGTAGAACTGAACCGACTCCTTCATTCCCAACGTGTGTGTGTCCGTGAAGTCGCTGCTGTCATCGCTGATATTCTGGAGACATAATAAAGATACACACAGGCTTAGATAAAGGCTACAAAATGCACTTGTCATCTTGCGGTCCTTCTCGTACCTTCTTGTCGAGTGAGCTCAACGCCAGCGCACGCGTGCCTAACACGACGAAGATAAACAGGTTTAGTGCACAGTTGCACGTGAGTTCCAAGCAAACACTGATGCACCCAATCACCAATGGACACTAGAAAGAGCGTACCGAGCCGGCGAACTGGCTATACATGTTGCCTGGGCCGTATAACGTGGCTTCAGTCGTTACATCGACGACCTTCTCACGACATACAACAATACCACAATAGCCAGTCAGACATGAAGTGCACATCCACGAAACACATAATGCCATCGCAAGTACAGTACCTTGCCGCTGATCGCGAGCAAGATCGGCAAGCTCTCGTCAGTGCTGTCGAAACTGTTCGTTAATATCAAACATGACACGTGGCAGCAACACACAAGAAGAATCGTCAGCAGCGGCACCCCCACCAGTATACACACACGTACCGACAGCTGCACCGTTGACTGCGCTGTTGACGGCGTTGTTGTTGCCGTGCTTAGCGGAACGGCCAAGGACATGGCACGCCACTTACGCACAGCTGATGCTCGATTGAGGCCCAGCGAGCGCCCACGAGCGCGAGGCTCCCCCAGATCCACGTCGCCCTGCTCTTGTCCATTATTGCTAGGGGCTTCTGCTGCTTGCTATTCTGGTGTGCCTCATGTCGAATGCACGAATGAGCTGCTCGATAGAGACGTTAGTGGCGAGCTCATGGTAGCTGCGCTGCCAGTGGCTCGTGTGGTGGTGGTGGTCGTGTTGCAGTCGCTGCTGCTTGTAGTGGTTGCCCTGCTTGTGCTGCTGGCGCTGCTGCATGTGGTTTTGCAGCGGAATGTCAAATGCGCTGTTCGGTGTGGGTAAAATGTCTCCAAGTTGGCCTAAATATCACTGTCAAAATTGATAGCGAGTTCAAAGAAAGGACATGTTTTTAGGACAATTAGGTCATTTTAGGTCAATTTTAGGACATCTTTCTCGGCACTGCTGTTGCGGTTCTGAGGACTCGCAAACGGAGCGCGAAGGTCAAGAACAAGGCGCCCCCCCAAGGCCAAGCACAAGCACTTCCGCTTCCAGGCGTCTCGAAAGAGGACGCCGCCAGCGTACACCGTGGTGTCGACGCGCTCCGCGTGTGCGCAGCGCAACTCGTTTTGGAGGAGGG
>JAASFY010000070.1:0-47906 GCA_023334035.1 Globisporangium okanoganense | reverse complement strand
GGAGCAGTCGGAGCTCAAGCGCCTCGTGTTGCAGAACATTGAGCGCGAGGACTTTGACAGCGAGCTGGACGTGGGCGTGCCCGCGTTCACGATCGCCCCACGAGCGGCCAGCAGCAGCAGCAGCCAGGCGCCGCAACAGAAAAGCGTGCCACCACTACCGCCGCCGCCACCAAGAGACCTGAACCGCTCGGGCTTTGGGCTCAGCAGTGAGTGGAACAACGACGAGTTTGGCTTGCGACGCGGACGCGGCTACCGTGGGCAAAAGTGATTTGAGCCAAGGCATGAGCGACGAGCTATTCAGCAACGAACTGCTGAGTGTCCTGAGAGATTGAGCGAGCGCCTGTGATTGTCGACAGGTCTGCTGATCCAGCAGCCGAGTTCGAGCGATGAAGACCGAGAAGGAGCTGGCAAACGTGCGTCGCGTTAATTTTAACCGAATGGGCTACTTGCTCACTCGACGTGGTTTCTGGTGTCGACGGCTGTCTGATGTCACGGCCGAGAACTTACTTGATGGTGGCGTTACGAACCTCGTAGAGGCGGCATGTGAATGACAAGGTACTCGCAGAGAAGCAGCACGATTGGCACAGAAGACATGAGAAAGCGCATCGCTTGGAAGTGGATCACAAGTTATCGGCTGTGTGTGGTAAGCTTAGCGGAACATGTCTGGGCAATGCGAGAGCTAGGATGAAGTCGATCACAGAATGCGCTTCGATTTATTGCAGCATCTCTAAGAGTTTGGATTCGCTACTGCCGTCGACTCTCTATCCGTGTGCTCTTCACCAGGTTGCCAGCCACTTCAAACACAAACAACAGACGCTGTCGCTTGTTTCAATTACATCACAGTCACTTGCATAGTACTTTGTGGGTACAGCACGCGCTCTGAAGGGATCCGCCGCTGCTCTTGCTGCTGTTGATCGTTTCCATGGATGCGCAGGTAGAAATTTGGAAAGCGCAGGCGACCGACGCGCGTCGAGATGAACCGCTTGTGTGTCGAAAACGCTCTTGTGCTCGCATCACCACGGCTCTCGCTTCCATCGCCAGCGCTGTACGAGTGCAACTGAAAGCGCTCGTGCTGCTTGCCCAGCAGGATCCAGTCACGCTCGCTGCTCTCGTCCAAACAAAGCACCACGTCCTCATCCTGGCTCTCGTCAGCCTCAGGCTGGTGCGCTTCACGTTTTGGACGAAACTCTCTCACGAGAACGTGGAAAGCGATCTCTTCACCGGCTGCAAACTCGTGCGAGAGCTCCTTGGTCTTGCTCTTGAGCTTGGGCTCCACGTCGATGCGGTAGTGCGCGCCTCGCACGTCGTCAAACGGGATGCGCACGACGAACGCGCTCTGCCAGCGCTTTAAACCTGGGCTTTGCTGCTGCGAATCCACAATTTCTACATCGCCGGTCGCACTCTCAGCTGCGTCGTACTTGAGATTCAGCACCAACTGCGCTTCGACTGGGAGGGTTGCATCGCTCTCGCACTGGAAAACGAACGCGACGTGCACCGTCTCGCCAGGTCGTAGTCTCGAGTTGCGGAGCCGCGCATTCGGGTCTTGAAGTACTGTGAGGCTGCCAACAGTGTTGCTACTTGACTCAGCTGTAGCTGAGCTGTTGGTGGTCTCGAGTCTGTAGTCGCGCAGTAACAGCCCACACTTGGCGTTGCACGTGAGCGAGATCGCCGCGCAGACCTGTGAGTCAACGCGCTTGAGTCGAATGCGCTCAACCAGCGGCTGCAGCACCTGGAACGCGGCTTCTGTGTGGCAAAGCGCGACGCTCGTGTCCGTTTGCGTGACGTGTTGGTACCGCAGACTAGCAGAGACCGTGCCCGTGGCGACGCTATCAACCTCCAAATCGACTGGCTCGTCCACACGCAGCCACACTCTGTATATCAGCGTCTCACCAGGCGACATTGCTGGGATACTTAGCACCAGCTTGTCATTGCCGCCCAGGCTCTCAGTCTCAGGTTGTGCCTTGGAAGTCACTGAGGTGGAGGAAGTCTTAATCTCAGCCTTTAAAAACTGTAGAAGACCAGGCTCGTTCTCTGAACCACCAGCTGATACTGGACAAGCGATTTCGAGCATGCCGTCGGCAACCGTGTCGCTCTGTGCGTGAATCGTGACGCTGATCTGCTCAATGGACTGCGGAATGAGCAGTGGCGGCCCGTCAATTGCGATACGAAGCGTGCTCTCGCGTCGCGGGATCTCGAAACCCACTTTCTCCAATTCCGAAGCTGTCAAGAGACTAAAAGTGTTGCCTGCAAGGACGCAGTCCACGCCCGAGCAGACGTAGGAGCCCACGTCCAGACCACTGCTGGTGAGGAACACGAGGTCCACACTCGCCTTCTCATGCAAATACACGTTTCCTTCTTCCAGCACCAACACGTCGTCTTCATCAGTGGGCTCTGCGATTTCGACTGTCATCTGCTGTCGCTCGTCGTCCTCGTCGCTGACAGTCGTGATATCAATATCCAGAAGCTTCGAGTCATCCTGAGTTGCCATTAGCTCTCTCTGAATCGCTTCATTGGAGTTGGTGCTGGCATCTGCACTGGTTGCCGTCGCCAGGATGTCTGGAGCTGCACCAGCATCATCAGTCAATTTCCCAGCAGCACTGGCTTCTAAACCAGCGACGGTGGAGTTCACGTCTTCAAGGATGAGGCTGTGGAGGCGAGGCAGCTCCGACTGAGTGCTGGAAATTGACGACGAGCGCTTGTTTGGTGGCTGCAGCAAGACTTGAACTCGGTCGGGTGGTCGTCCAAAAGTATCAAAGGTTGTTGACGATGCTGCTCGCTTGGTAAAGCGCACACGCAGCTTCTCAATATGGATGCCTGCTGGGAAATCGTTGGTGACGCAGAGCTTGACGCGCACGTCACCGTAATCCAGATCGCTCCCAGCCGTCTGCATGGTCTCGACCTCCACCGCCGATGGCTTGATGAGCTCGCCCATGCGGAGCTTGATCGCCGAGTCCTTCTTGTCGAGGCTTTGCACGAGCGTGTGCATCATTGTCTCCAGGTACTCGCGTCCAATCTCGGCCCGGGCCTCCTGCGTGACCGCAAGCATGCTGAAGCACGCGGCCACGGCCTCAGCGGCGCGGCCGAGCTCGAGCTCCGATGTGCAGATGCGGCGCACGCAGTCGCCCACGAGCATCCACCACTTGTCCTCCTCGCACTGGCGCGCGTGGGACCGGAAGAGCCGCGACGCGCTCTCGAACTCCTTGTGGCGGAAGTGGTACTTGGCGCACTCGCCACCCAGGAAGACGGCGAACCGGTGGCGCCCCGCACGTGAGTAGTGGAGCGATGCCAGGTGGGACATCTCCCACACACAGCGCTCGTAGCGCTCACCTAGGTGGCGGGATGCGAACAGTGTCTGGAGCCACTCGTACCACGCGCTGGAGCTCTCTGATACCAAAGTATCAGCATTGGTATCAACTTGAGTACTACCAGTAGTATCAGTGGTACCAATGGTACCACGCGAGCGACCGAAGGCTGTGAGCATGCGCCGAGCCAAGTACAAGATGTCCCCCAGGTGACGCGACATGAGTTCGGGGCTGATTGCTTGCGTCACTTGACTGGGCACGCTAGCCGACGAGACCTGGTAGTCGTGACCGCTCCACGACAGTTCACAGGCATACGCGACCTCGAGGCACGCGGCCACGGCCCACTGGTACGGCTGGTACTTCTCGACAGATGAATGCTTCGATATGGACAGACTGAGCTGCCTGAGGCTTTCGAAGAAGCTCGCGATGAACACCGTCGCGCGCTGCAGCAGCTGAGGAAAGCTGCCCATGAGGTACAAAGTGCGCATCTGACGGCAGAAGCAGTGTAGCTGGATCACGTGCGTTGACGCGTGGTTCTTCGAGATGAGCTGCTGCGTCGCGGGCAGGTCCACTGCGAGCTGTTCGTATATTCACGAGTTTAGTTAGCTATCGCTGGACAACTTTTTGATAGCTAAACCCAAATGAAAGACGAGAACACACCGGAGCGGTTGTGAAGATCGCGTCGTTGGCCTGGAACGACAGCTTGTTCTCATCCTGGAACGAGCGCTTCTCGCTCGCACTCAGGTTCATGAAGATTGCATCCAGTTCATCTAGCTGTTAGTACATATTCACAGGTTAATAACATTGTTGTAGAGAAACTCATATGAGTCGAAATACGCATCAGGTTATCCGCTGGCAATAAACAAACAAAAAACGTACGTACGTGGCGGATGGCGTCGTCAAGCAGGTACGTCTGCTGGTACATGAGCGCCAGGCGCTCCTTCGCGAGGAAGAACGCGCCAAAGTCCCAGCCAGCGGCATTCGCATTGCGCTTATAACAACAGCAGCAATTGCACACTTTAGTTATAACAGATACGTCATCACATAGCAATCTATCGGACATACCTTGGCGTCCAGCACGCGCACCTCCTCCTCGTACTGGTAGCACTTGACCTGGAAGGCGTCCATGACGCAATGGCGCAGGCGCAGCAGCAGCTCCGACCACTGGGACTCGTGCTGCTGCTGCTGGCCGCCAGCGATGCTGTTGCCTTCGAAGATCTCGATCTTGCAGATGCGTTCGCTGGCACTGAATCCACTGCCACTGCTGCTGTTGCTGTTGCTTGAGCCGCCGCCCACGGAGCTGCTGTTATTGCTGCTATTACTGTTAGCACCAGTGAGACTGGCACTCGCGCCCATCATGATGCCCGCGGTGCTCAGATTCGGCCGCCTGTGCGCAAAGTTCGCGCGGATCTTGTCGAAGATCTTCTTGTAGACCGAGGTGCTGCTGCTCGCGCCGCGGCCCTTGGCGCGCGTGCCCAGCGGCACGTAGAGCACCATCCACTCGACCTTGGCGGCGTTCATGCGCTCGATCCAGGCGCCCAGACGCTGCTTGACGCTCGCGCGGTAGTGGTCCATGTCCTCGCACTGGACCAGGTAAACGCACACGAGCGGCAGCGCCGCCGAGTCCAGTTCGAGCTCGCGCTGCGCCACGAAGGCCAGCGGCAGCCTGTCGATGAACTTGGTGGCGCCCACGAGGTTCTTCCACTCGATGCAGCGCAGCGGCAGCCGCTGCGAGAGCGACGCCGCCACGAACGGCCACGACCCGCCCTCGTCGTGGTACCCGACCTTGAGCTCTACGCGGTACGTTACGACAGCAAGCAGCGAGCGCAATAGTGAGCGGATCTGGGTGCGAATAGCATGTACAGATGCAACAGAGAGCGTATGTTCAACTGAGCGTGAAGTTGGTTACCTGGCGTGAGCAGATCCTGCGTGAAATGCGGCGCGACGGTCGCGTAGAGAGACGTCATTCGGCGCACGCTTAAAGCGACTTTGAAGCTGCCATGGTGTTCGTGCAACATTCAAGCGACATAACAAGTCCTGTCACACCCGCAGCTTGTTGCATTTTCGAAAAAAACAAGAGCTACACTAGACAGAACAGGATGGAGACTGAGCTGCTGGCGGACGAGCAGCTGCTGGCGTGGAAGCCGCGCATGGGGATGCTGAGCGTGGGCGAGAAGATCGAGCAGGCCGAGCTGCTCAAGCGGCAGGCAAATCTGCACTTCAAGCGTGGCGACATCAAGAAGGCGCTCCCTGTTTACTCCAAGGTATGTACGACGCGATCAACATGCATGGCTTTCTTTGGCTAATTGCCTTGTGTGTGTATGTGTAGGTGTTTGCGTACATAAATGGGCTGTCTGTACAAGGCGACGCCATGTCGCAGTACGCGAGCAAATCGGCGAACGTGAGCGCGACGGTCGAACAGGGCGAGCAGATCCGCGAGCTCAAGATCGCGGTCTGGGCCAACATCGCGTTCTGCTACATCAAGCTGGGCGACAAGCCCAAGAAGGCGATCGAGTACTGCGACAAAGTACTCGCGGAGGACGAGGCGCACAGCAAGGCGCTCTTCCGCAAGGCGCAGGCGCTCGGCCAGCTCAAGCATTTTGAGCGGGCGCAGGCGCTGCTCACCAAACTCGCGGCCGCCGAGCCCAAGAATGGCGCCGTGCGCATGGAGCTGCGCAGTTTGCTGCAACTTAAGAAGCAGTACGACGACGAGGCCAAGGCCAAGGAGAAGAGCGCGTTTGCCAACATGTTCAAGTAAGGACAGGTGAGCTGGTATGATCGAGTGTCGTACATGTTTTGCTTGCGGTCCTGGTGAATGCAAATGCAAATGCGTTTATTACGTCTAGTATTTGAGTGTGGACGTTTCCAGAACCTACTTAGTGGTCAAAGGTGGACAGATGCGGACGCACTTTGATGATGATGTCGTCCATGTGCATACCATAGTTGTGGCCAAATTGGTTCGTGATACGCGGCGGCACGAGCGGCGTCACGTCCACATTCGCGCAGTTGCGCAGACACGCGCTCGGAAACTTGACCGACGCGCAGCCGGCAGCGATCGGGTCGCTCGCATGTAATTGCAGCGCCCAGAAGAGCTTGGAGAGCACGCCGTCCCGAGACGAGAAGACGTTAAGGAACTTGCCTAGCGGCGCGAGCTCGGCCGCAATGTTCTCGAGACCCTCGGCGCGCGGGATGAACGCGCCGGCAAAGCACACCGCGTTCGTGATGAGCGGCTCGCTTGGCACGCGGATGAAGGGGAGACAGGACGTGTCTGGTTGCTGCTGTTGCGGGTCGCTTGGCTGCTGCTGAGATTGCTGTTCTGAGGCGTTGCGCAGCCGTGCGAGCTCCTGGAAGACGCTGTAGATAACCGCGCCGCCCAGCGAGTGGCCGAAGAGCGTGACCTTGCGGTCGCGGCAGAACGTTGGCTGCGAGGCCAGCACCTGGGCCAGCAGCGCGCCGACCTGCTCGGCCTGGTCCTGCGCTTTGTGCCACGGGTTGCCCGTGAAGTGCGTGATGAGCGCCGAGGTGGCCGCGCCCATGGACGAGACCGAGAGTTGGTCGTTCACGTGCGCGCAGAAGTCGTTCCAGGCGTCCACGTCGCCGGCCTCCCAGAGCACGGCGTAGACTACGACGTCGTCGCCGAACCAGGCCTTCCACGTGCGCGCCGGGTCCGAGCCCTGCGTCATGAAGCCGTTGATGCAGAGCACGACGTGCTCGCACGCGCTCTCGTCGCCGCTCAGGTGCTTGATCTGCAGGTGCTCGAGCAGTCGCCGCTTGCGCACGACGTTGAGCGACGCCTGCGCCGCGTCGAACGCGCTCGCCCAGAGCGACGTGGCCGTGCGTGCCGGTGGTGCTGGCGTGGAGACTGGTGCTGCAGCTGGCCGCATCCAGGCGTTGAGCGCGCCCATGACGCCGCCGGCTGCGAGCGCCACAAAGTCGGACGTGATGAACGTGTCCTGCTGCTTCTCGTTGTGCTGGATGCGGATCTCACGAATGATCGCCTCAAGCTCGTGCTGGTAGAGCGCGCGCACCTGCGCCAGCACGAGCGCCACCTCCGGCTCGATCCGCTGGCTGCTGTCGTAGCCGTTCACTGTGGCGGTGGTTGGCTCGGGCAGCGCTGTGATGCGGCGCTCAAACTCGTGAAGCTGTGCGGTCGTGAGCAGCTGCTTGCGGTGCAGGTCGCGGACGTCGTCCAGCACGAGCTGCCGGGCTGCGCGTACGCCCGCAGGCGACGACTTGCTGCAACTGCTCATGTGGGTCTGTGTGGGCTGGTGCGGAGTTAGGTGAGCGCTCAGTCGCGTAAGTCTCAGTAGATAGAGAGCAATGGCGGTGGGCTTCCTTCCTTCTTCGGTGGTGCCGTGATGACAGGATGTGCCTGAGCAGATTTCAGAGTAACGGTATCGTTCGTTCTCGGTACAATGGGCAGATATTCACATGCCTGTATATAATGCATATACCTGTCTATAATGAGAGCAAATATGCAATTATCCTGTTACAAGGGGAACTCAAGGAGATACACATGCACACCTCGTCGGGGACCGAAGTGATCGTTCACAGTCATCATTTCCATATTCGTCGAAGCCAAAATGCGCTTTTGTCCCACTCTTTTGTTCTCGAAAGGTGGGATTTTTGTGATTTCCAGGCATCTGATTGGCTAATATATATCATTCTCATCTCTTTCTGGAGGTTGTAAAGCTGTAAAATTTAGGAAAATCAAAGTCGAGCTCGACATGCACGAATCGGCCCTGAGAGACGTTTTTAATGCCCTCCACGTTGGTGGTGACGACATCTTTTTGGCAATATGCTTCACCATTGTGCACAATACGTATTCATTCAAACAAACATGCTAGCCTGGTGGCAGTTTGGAGAGTTCCGGGGGGGAGGGGTCACCAAGGCTTTGACCATCCAAAACGGGTCATTTTTTCATAAACCTTACAGACAACGCGTGTTAAAAGAGGGCATGCATGACCCAGGGTTTCAGCGGCAGTGCTCCACCGACCGCGACGAGAACGCGGCGTTCAACATCCTACGCTTCGTGTGCGCAAAAAGCTTGCATATCTACGCCTAGAACAGCATGGGTTTGCTTCCCGTGTTACAGCGGGCGCGATATTTTTCTCGGGCGGCGATGGCGGGCTACTGCTGGCGCCGTGGAAAGTCGACTTGCTCGACTTACTGTAACAGCTCTCCAAAGGTCGTCTTAACCGCCGCCAAGGTGGTTCAAGCATCTGAGACAGGAACGATCAGAACAAGCAGAGCCGACTTGCCGCGGAACGATCTCCGTGGTTCAAGCAGGTTCCCAGTTGTACCGCACAACTCACGCCATTGACGGCATGGCGGAGCTCTCCACAGTCTACACATGAACAGCAGCAGCGTTGCCGTCATCCGTCCCATGACCATGACAGCCATCAGCAGCTCCAACAAGCGTATCAACGCGATCGCCAGCGCGGCGGCGTCGATGGACGACCTGCCGCACGAGGTGCTCTTCGTCCAGATCTGCGCTTTCGTGCACCTGCGCGACCGATGGTTCAGCCTCGCGCTCGTTTCGCGCAAGTGGCGCCAGCTCGCGATCGTGTCGGCGTACAACGAGCGCCACGTCGATCTCGTACGTCCATGCTCTGATTCTCTTCGCCCCATGGTGTAGGTGTAGCTTTTGACTGAGCTTTCCTTCTGGTATACTGCCTGGACGTAGACTTGGTGCACGGGCGAGCATGAGCTTGAGGTAGCTGCGGCGATGCTCATCCAGGCCCGGTCACACCCGCGTGCGACTCGCCTCGAAGCGCTGACGCTCTTTGGACCGCGCGTGACTGCGCCACTGCTCCAGCATCTCTTCGAGGGCATCGGGCAGACGCAGCTGCAGCAGATCGATCTCGAGTCCAAGCAGATCAACGACTGCGCACTGGCGCTTGTGCGATGCTGCACGGCGCTCCGGAGGCTCAAACTGCACTGCATCAAGCTCACAGACAAGGCGTTCATTGCTATCTCGCGCGCGTGTCCACTGCTCACACGCGTCGACATCAGCGGGTGCTCGCGCGTGTGTGACGAAGGAGTGATTGCACTCGCAGTCAATTGTCCGGCACTCACACACATCAACGCGTCCATGTGCCATCGGATTACGGACCGCGCGGTGGCCGCCCTGGGACTTCGGGAGAGCAAGACGCTGGAAGTTGTCGTTGTGGACAAGTGCCTGCGGGTACGTCTCATCTTTGTGCGTTGGTTGACCACCTGGGTGTCCATCTCGCACTGAAATGACCATGTTCGCTGGACACTTTCTGTTTCTGTGCTAGATCTCGGGGCTTGCGCTGCGGTTCCTCTTGAAGTTCCAGCCAAACCTCCGGAGCCTCTCGCTCGCCAACTGCCCCAAAGTGCAAGACTCGGACTTCTACGGACTTCTCGACTCGCGCTTTGAGCCAAGCTGCCAACTCTCGGAGCTCGATATGCGTGGCTGTGCGGCGCTGAAGGATAGCAGCATTATCGCACTGGTCTCGCTCAACAGCTCCACACTCACAAAACTCAACCTCTGCGCGTTGCTGAGCATCACGTCAGCTGCGTTCAGCGCGATCGCGCTCTGCACGCAGCTCCAGGTCCTGGATCTGTCCATGTGCCGCACTGTCACGAATGGCGACGTGGCGAAGATCGCTCTTGGCTGCAGCAAGCTCACCACGCTCCTTCTTCAAGGCTGCGTCAATGTCAGTGACACTGGTCTCGCTGCGATCGCCCAGCGCTCAAGGCTACTCGAGCGGCTCTCACTGGAGTTCTGCTACAACGTCACCGACGTGGGCTTCTCACTCGTCGTCTCGAAATGCCAGCAGCTCAAGTACTTGAACGTCAAGGCGTGCAATCAGCTGACGACCACTGCGTTCACGAACTTGGTCCGCGATAAGAAAGCTGCGCACCCGCTGAAGACGCTGGAGCTGGGCGCGTGTGCGGGGCAGCTGACTACCATCGCCTACGCCACGATCGTCAAGCAAAAGTTTCCGCGCTGCGTCATTCACACCGCGTGAGTGAATAGCATCGATCACCATTCCTTTAGATGTAGCATGAACACAACTTACCGCGATAGAAACTGGATCGGGCGACGGCGTCTTGAGGATCAAGAGCTGTGCGTTCTTCTTCCGACTCTGGTCGCGAATGATATCCTTTGTAGAATAGAGAACGCCGTCTTCCTTGGAGCTTTAAATGCGCGCTGGTTTGCCTCTGGCCTCCATGTCCTGAGCAGAGGATAAGAAAATGGCATCCGAGAACTGGAAATAGCCCGCGAATCAGGCGTGCCTTGGACTTCTTGACTGAGCAGGTTTCGATCTTCGTGAGATCGCGGTTGCTGGGTATTTTCGGGAGACGCTCTGGTCTTGAGACGGTTTGCTTGGCTGATAGAAATAGTGATCTCGGTCTGGAGGGAGGGAGAGCTCATTTTGAGAAAAGAGCAAGCGTCACGCAGCCTGTGCTGGCTCGCTTCGAGAGTTTATCTGCAGTGGTGGATTGCGGCTGTCAGTACACGTCAGCTCACTTACTCAAGCCCGTGCTGCCCACGTGGAGATAGCGCTTGTGCTCAGAAGCCTCTTCCACAATGTCGGCTCGCATTCCGAACGTCAGCACGCGGATTGTGCCCAAGCAGATCGCGCTCCCAGAGACTGGAAGCTGCTTCGACACGACGGTGGTCATCCCAAAGGTGAGGCTTGTCCATTCCACATCGAGAAGGCAAATGCTGAGTGTGAGACTTACTTGAAGTACCTTTGTTTTTTTCGATAGCGCCGCTCAAACGATAAACATGACGAGTCGGCTTACGGCGGCGCGTTCTCCATCAACAAGCCGACAAAGCCGTACACGGCCGATAACTTCCTGCGAAAGGGACAGGGCTCTGGTGGTACTGCTGACTTGGAGAAGTCGATCAAGGTTGCGGAAACGAAGAACGCCCCGAGCGTATCGCCGCGCCAGAAGCTCCAGCCGACCGCGTTCAAGGAGCGTGCGAACCCTCCTGACACATCATTCCGACGGTGAGAATTACAATATTGAAGTCAGTCCACGATGTTCACATCAGCTCATTGCTAAGATGACCATTCTTGGCCTCACAGATTCTACGAGCGCGGAGACTTGCCGATTCAGATCGATCACGGTGGAGTCCGGAACATGGTCGCCTGGAAAGTTGACATCACCAAGGTACGCCACCACAGCCGTGCGCGAAATCCTCCCTCACTTGGTCTCACTCTTGCTCACTCTCTGTCGCTTGTAGCTGGACTTCCACCACTACTTGCCCATTTTCTTCGACGGTCTTCGAGAAGTCGAGGAGCCGTACGCGTTCCTGTCGGAGCAAGGCATCAAGGACATGCTGATCAACGCGAGCTCCAAGGTGCTGCCAGTCATCCCGCAGTTAATCATCCCGATCAAGAGTAAGTCGTGGCTTCTTACCTGACTTTGTGCTGCATCTGGAATAGTTTTCTTACTGCCACAATTCCTCGTCTGTGTGTGCAGATGCCCTGAACACTCGAAATGCCGGGATCATCGTCAAGACGCTGCATATCCTCCAGCTGATGGCCACGTGCGAGTCGGCGGCGCAGCCAGGCAACGGACCTGGGCTTATTGGGCAGGCGCTCGTTCCCTACTACCGACAGATCTTGCCAGTCCTCAACATCTTCATCCGAAAGAACGGTACAGTGCTCGATTTGATTTTTCTCTTCACGCACGAAGAGAGCTCCTCACTAACCGTTTCGTCTCTTCTTGGACTTGTACAGACAACCTTGGCGATGCGATCGACTACGGGCAGAGAAAGCAGCTAAATCTGGGCGACCTTATCCAGCAAACGCTCGAAATCATGGAAACACATGGCGGCGACGACGCATTTATCAACATCAAGTACCTCATCCCGACGTACCAGAGCGTCTGTGTGGGGTAGACGAGCAGCAGGAGCTCAGGATCACCACTCTTCTCTCTCTCGACGACGATGATGCATATATCCACGACGTTATGCATACACAATAATAAATGTCGGCCCTTGATTATCTCGCTTGCAGCACACTCGATCACATCATGGCTCTTGCGCGATTTCCAGTCGAAAGAGGACGTCTTGTAGATATTGAGCCAGCAGACTTTGGTCGCATCTTCGATGCTGCTGTTGATGATGAGAGCAGAGTGGTCGGACGAATGTGCACACGGGAGGAGGTCGGGGTGTTTGGGCTTGGTTCCTGGTTCCCGTGAACAGCCTCAATGATGTCGAACTGTGCACTCTGATGATCAGGATACGCTGTCGACTCACTTGCATCTGCATGCGTCTCATGAAATCGCTCTCTTTCTCGCTCTTCGAGACGCTTGGCTTTTCGTTCGAGCTCCTTGTTCTGCTTCTTCAAAGCATTGAGCTCAGTCATGAGTGTGCCATTTTGGAACGACAGCGCCGACACTAGCTTGTGCTTCTCCTTGTTCGCGATTTCCATCTGATGCCGCAAGTGTTGCTTGTTCTTCAACAGAAAGCCATTTTGTCGATGCAGCTCGGCTGTGATCTCTTCCGCACTGTCGTCTTTTGCCTGCAGAATATCCAGTTGTCTTGTCAGTCGTTTGTGAATCCGCACAACTTCGCCAACGATAGCACTCTTCTCTTGGACGGCACTCAGCTTCACCAGCTCTCCGAGCTCTTCCTGCAGGACCACAATGGAGTGTCGGTTTTTTTCTAGACGTTTCTGGGAACTTGCGATGTCTTTCTCGTACTTCTTCGCTTTCGACGAGCTTTCATTGCGGAGTCGATCGCTTAGGTTTGCTTGAACGACGATGTCTTGATTCGCTTCGTGGAGCTGGTTCATATATTGCTGCATCTGCTCGATCTCACGATCTTTGGGCAGCAGTTGCTTCTGTAGGAGCTCAATCTGCGAGCGATGGACGTTGTTCAACCGCTGCAGGCTCTCGTAAGAGTGTTTTAGCTCCGTATACAACCGAACGCATTCAGCTTTCTCTTTGGTGATATGCTCCACAGTCTTGTGTTCGTCGTGAAGACGCTCTTTCAGGAACCTGACTTCATCCACTTTTTCCTGGTTATCAGCGCTGATCTCGTGGATTTCTTGATCCTTCTCATTGAGCGCAGTGAGAAGCATCTTGAGTTCCTGATGCAGTCCAGCAACTTTGCCTTGGACGTTAGTCATTTGATGTGCAGCTCGTGCTTTCTCTTCCTCGATGTTTGTCGAAAGCATTGACATTTGCGCCAGCTGGTCTTGGTCTTGCTGCCGCAGCACTTCGTGAAGCTGCTTTCTCGTCTGCTCCAGGTCTGCCTGCAGCGAGCTCAGCGTCGTCGAGTATTGCCGCTTCATGGACTCGATTCGGCTTTCGTATTCTCTTTGCAGCTCGGTTTCTCGCTCTTCTGCCGCAAGTTTGTTGTCTTCGACCTCTGCTTCCGAAGCCGTCAAACGACTGCGAACAGTATCCAGATGTGCTTGCAGCTTCTCGAGGCTCTTCAAATACTGATCCTGCGCAATCCGAGCATCACTGGACATCCCGTGCAAGCGGACATCACGCTCATGCGAGATGCTATAGAGACGAACATCCATCTCAGCTTGCAATTGCAGGCGCTTCTGTTCCTCCTCCTCTGCCGCGGAGCTGATCTCGTACTTCATTTTGCCTTCGTACTTCTCTTTCTGCTCTGCAATTTGCCTCGCCAGCATTTCGTTCTCGAGTTTTAGCTGCTGTAACTCGGATTCCAGATCCATCATTTTGAGCTTCCGCAGATCGATCTTGCTTCGGTCGTACAGAGCGACTTCGTCAGGTTGAGATATGCCGCTGAAAGTTGTCGTGCTATCGACATAGTCCTCATCGCTGATCGCAACTCGCAAGGCATCTGTTGCAGAGGATCCAGCGTTGTCTTCATGGCGGAGAGAGCACGCGAGCACCACGCCATCTGTTGCGTTAGTCAGCAAAGTCCGCGTCGCCTTCACGAAGAACAGTCCACATACAGGTGACGTGTGAAGGTCAACACGCCGCAAGTGCGGAAGAATCCGAATCCCCTGATGCCCATCTTGATTGCGTTTGTTGATTTTCCATGTCAAAATGAGGACAGCTCCACTCGCAGTCCCGGCAAAGAGCAAGTTTGAACACCCCACACCGAGAACGGTGACGTCATGCGGGATGCTCTCTCCAAGTTGACCTGGGGAACCTGGATTCTTGATCGCATCACGAGTCAAATCACCGTTGATCCAAGCACGAATGTACGACGACGGAGGCCGAGCACGATGGCCACCAGTGCCATTTGTCGTAGGCTTCTCGACGCTAAACAGCACGAAATCGTGGCTGTCGCGGTCAAGTTTCCACGTCTTCAAAGACGTGATTGCGTTCCCCTTTGTTTGGATGCGGCAGCTGCTCTCGGTGACAACAAAATCTTCCACCTCACCACCGCAATGGGAGCGCAGTCGACAATGCCGGAGTTCTCCGGACACGTCTACGCCAAAGAAGCTGCTGTCGTGTATCGACCACATGAACGCTGAGATCGAGTCGCGAAAGTCTCGGTACGCTCCAACCAGTTGGGGCTCACGCTGGTGACGAGTGAACGACAGGTAGACGTAGATCATTTTGTTGGCGGAGTGCACGCCCGCGAACATGCTTCCAGTCTGGCTGTACTGGACGATGCTGATCTGCTTCTGCTGAATTTCGAACGCAAGACACAGCGCGTCCTGTAGCACGACGAAGATCAGCAACTTCGATCCAAAGGAGACCAGCAACTCGTGTCCAGATGGGTGGATGTCGACACAGAGCGGGTGCAGCTGATCGTCGAGCGCGTGGGAGACAAAACAGTTGTGGCAATCCAAGAGGTCCCATACGTTTACAGCATGATCGCCAGTCGGAAGTGTGCACAGTCCGGCAAAGCACGGCTTTCTTGACGACACGCTCAGTTGCTCCATACTCGACAATATCGGTGTTGATGCGAGAGGAACCAATGCCACAATCTGAAACGTGGCACAAGACAAAAAGGAATGACGTTAGACAACAGCACTCATCCAACACGATTGATAGCCGAGTAAAGGAGCCAAACCTCGTCATCTCCTCGCAGGAAACACAAGTCACTCAAATCGTAGGAGCCGTAGATTCTATCAGTACAGCACAGCAACGTCGACGCAGCCGGGTCGGTCGCGACACTCAGAATTGTGCATCTTTATAGGCAGTACATGCAAACACACACGCGCCAGTGAGTCACTAACCAAACATCATACGACAGCAGCATAAACTATATATCATGACTTACGCTCCGCCGATACGCATGCGACGCTGAAGCTGCATCTCCTTCTCCGCGCTCTTCATCATTTTCGAGCCAACGCGGACAATCGACACGAGACCATGGGTGCCGCCCAACACCACGCCTTCTCCATTGCTCAGGACGCTCATACACGTCATCTTGGCTTGATTGTGGACGCCTCGGATCGTCTGGACGAGCTCTGCGTTGACAATGAGCTGCACATCTCCATCCTCCAGCAGTGCCACCAGACAATCACCAGGCAGCCACACATGGTCGACGTACTGCGTGACGTGCTTGGACTTGGTCTCATCGCCAGACTTGAAGCTGCTAAACACCCTCAATGTGTATTCCGACATGGTCCACAGCCGAAGCAAGTTGCCGCCACTGGTCGAGATCTGCGCCATGTCGATCGCGTTAAAGCGCACTCGTGTCACTTTGCAATGCACGTCCACGATGGCGACCTGGCGGCTACGCACCCAGTCCCACACGATCAGCGTCCAGCTTGTGTTTGCCGCCTGGCAGCACACGAGCTTGCCGTCATGTGAGAGCGCCGTGCCGCAGAAGCGCTCCGTGTCAAAGCTCAGGGTGCCGCGGAACGTGCCGCGCGAGCGCTTACAGTCATATGCTGTCGATTTCCTTCGGACCAATGGAGTGTCGTGATTCCGGTCACCTGCACTGCTTCCATGAGCAGTTGTATAGTGCGAGCTCGAGCTGATGCTGTAGATCGAGACCGTCGCAGCCCCATTAGAGCCGCCTTCTCCGTCTTCTCGCACAGCAGCTCGACAAATCGAGAGGTAATGCCGCTTGCCACAGAGCGCCATCGCTGTGATCTCTCCAAGCGCTCCACCACCGCTGCTAGTGCTTCCGCTGTTTAGATGGCTACGCTGCTGCTGTTGTTGGCCTGCGAGGAACGTGAGCTCCTGGTGCTGGATGTTCTGCAGCACTGCGTACTTGCCAATCGCGAGCACAAGCTCCTGCTTGTCGATGAACTGAACAGCATCACGAAATGTCGTGTTGATGCCACTGCCACTCACGGGCGTCAGCGATTCCAGCGCTACCACCTGCGCTTGGTGGGTTGCCACCGCATTCTGGTCTGCAAGTGACGCTGCGCCGCGCCCAGCTGTGGTGCCAAGGCTGCTGTTACCACCAATCTGCCTTCTTGTCGTCATACTCGCTGCCGTTTGTATCAGTGTGTCTGGATGCCTGTGTCTCTGCGTCTACCTCCGTTCAAGTTGCAAGCTTCTGTACATCGCACCGCGGACACGCCTCCATGCTGCTGCTTTGCGTGTTGCACTTGGCGAAATTGCGGAATTGGGGAAATTGCGGAAACCAACTTGTCAATTAGAAATGTTAGAAACAGTAGAATAGATTTATTTATTTCTAAAAACAGCATTTCACTTTGTATGACAGTCACTCTTCAAAGAGAGAAGCAACCAAAGCACGAGGAGCGCGGACATGGCGGCCATATTCGCGCACCTGCACTCGTCGCCGCTCGTGGTGCGGCGGCGCCAGGGGTCCGAGTGGCGCAGTCTGAGCGCCTCTGGCTCCACTTCTACATTCGCTGACACTGTGGCGCGCAGCTATGGCAGCGGACTCGAGGCCGTGGAGATCATCGACGTCAAGGAGGAGCGCAAGCTGCTCGTGCAGTGCGTGCGCGAGTCCAAGAAGCGCATCGTGTGGCACAGCGAGGTGGCGGATCTGCACACGTTCCGCAAAGTGCTGTCGTTTGGCTGCCGCGCGCTGCACTTCTCTGGCCACGGGGTCCCGGGGAAAGTCATCTTCGAGGACAAGAAGTGCGAGGCGCAGTTCATATCGCAGCAGGAGCTACGCGACCTGCTCCTTGCCGGCGGCATGGAGAAGTTCCGTCCGCCGCTACTGCACAGCTCCAGCAGCAATATATTAAGCAGTGACCCATCTGCAGAGAGAGTCACGAGCGACAGCGATGACGAGAACGACGGCGTGAGTGCGCATGAGGTCGAGAAAGGCTGGATCTCATTGGAGCAGCTCCCGCGGCCGCAAGTCCCAGTGAAGCTCGTATTCGTGAGCGCATGTCACTCTGAAAGCGTCGCTGAAGCGTTTGTGGGCGTGGGCGTGCCGCACGTGGTCGTAGTCTCGAAGGAAGACAAGGTGCTAGACAAGAAGGCGATGGAGTTCTCCAAGGCGTTCTACACTGCGCTCTTCGCCGGTCACTCGGTCGCAAAGGCTTTCGAAATCGGACAGGTCCAAGCCGATATTTCTATCAGCAGCAACGCTGGCAACTCCAAGTTCAAGCTACTGGGCAACGGCAACCACAGTGAAAAGCTCTTTCGCGATGTCCCAGAGGGCAAGTTCATTGAGAACTCGCTCCCACCGCCCGTGAACGAGTGCGACTCCGTCGCGGAAGTCTTTGTCGGCCGATCGATCGAAGTGCACCACGTTTACAAGTCGCTCGTGGAAGGCGCGAGACTCGTGAGCATCACGGGCGAGCGGGGCATTGGCAAGACAGAGATCGCGCTGCAGTGTGCACAGTACGCTACGGAGCGCCACCTGTTCCGCCACATTTTCTTCCTGAGACTCGAGAACGAAGACTCAATAACAGCAGCTACATGCGACGAACAGGGCTTGGACGACTCAGCTGCTTTGATGCGGAGGTTTGCCAAGAGCTTCAAGGTCAATGCTGAGGATGTCGATGAGCTTGCGAACCAGGTACGGCTCAAGTGTACGGAGGGCAGCTACTTGCTGATCCTCGATGGATGTAACAGAAAGACGAGACAAGACCTGAAATTCCGATCTGTCGTCTCGTTGCTGCTGCGTCGCGTGAGCTCACTGTCGCTGCTGCTCACGGGAGACGGGAAGCTCGGGGCAATGGACGGCGTGGGTGAGAAGATCGTCACGGTCGACCGCCTCCCGCCAGCGGATGCTGCACTGTTGTTCACGTTACGCGCGCCTCGCAAGATCAAAGCCCATGAGATGGGTGGAAGTCCCGATCTCGCAGCGTTTGGCGAGCATCCTGTCGTGCGGAGCCTCATGGGACACCCGAGGACCATTTGTGCGGTAGGTGTTGCTATTGTGTGCTTATGCGTGTGGAGCATGCTCTCATTTGCTAACTTTGTTGCAACTAAACAACAGGTTTCCCAATTTCTCGAGAACAAAGACATGGAGCTCGACCAGCACGAGTTCCTCAACTACATCATCCCGTCGGTGAACGCTGGGCTGAGTGTGAAGAAGTATGACCAGACCACGGGCAGCTTCCCTTCATTCATCCAGGAAACCATTCACGCTAGCCATGCAGCAGAGGCTTCTCTACACAACCACCACAACCACCACAATCACCATCATCACCATCATCACAACCACCAGCAGTCCTGGGACGGAGCCAGCGGTGGTGATGACGACGTCTTGCGAAGAATGAAACCCGCGGCATCTCATGGAGACGTGCTCACGAAAACCTCCCTCGCGCACTCGCAAAGCGAGCGTGGCACGAGCCATTTCCATCCAGATGCTTCTGCTATGAGACCGCATCCGCTTCTGGCATCGCACAGTGAGTCCAATCTCGTCGGGACCATGTCTGCGACCTCACAGCGGCAGATGTGCATCCTGAAGATCGCGGATCACGTCAAGTGGACTATTCCAAACGAAGAAGGACGACTCGTGTGGGCTCATGCTGCAGTCGCAAACGCTGGCGTATCCGACGACGAGGGCTACACAGCAGCTGCCGTGCACCAATTGATGGCGCTGCACGAGATGGCGCTCGACTGGATCGCGCCGCACGTCAGCAGATACTTTGCGACAGAGCTGAAGCACGACGCAGTGACGCGGCCACTGTCTCTCCGCAGTATCGACTTCCTATCCAAAAGCACGTTGGTGTGGGGTGGCACGTCTCCGGCGCAACAGAATGGCTACGTGAGTCTCGAGATGTTCGCAGTCTTTTGGCAGTGGTTCGCGCCGCTCACTGAGTGCATCTTATATTCGCACCTCTGGTCTTACACCCAGCCACGCCTTCTCCACGGGTTCCTCTCGAAAGGCGCGTGCGTCAACATGCTGCAGCGCGCCCCGCCGGGTACATTCTTGCTGCGGTTCAGTGAAACCCGACTGCGCTGCTTCGTGATTGCATATGTGCACGACGACGGCTGCGTGCAGTTTGTGCCCGTGACGCGCAAGCCGCAGAAGAGTGGGTGGTACGTCGCGCTCCAGGAAGACAACAGTGGCGTGACGTTCCCAACGATCCAGGACCTGATCCTGAGCGTGAACGTGCTCAAGTACCTCTTCCCGCAGACGCCAAAGGAAGTGGCGTTCCAGATTCATGTCTAGCGAGCAAGAGAGTGTGAAAGTGATGATGAACGAGCGACAAGCGTAACCATGTTTAAAGAGCCCAGCAACGTGCAAGATCACTCCATCCATCCAACTGGTAGCCAGCTGCCTAGCCGCTCTTGACACAGCGGAAGCCGACCTGCGGCGACCTGTCGTAGCTCGCGCTGATCATCAGGAACCGGTTGTGCTGGCTCGATGCGAGGGCCTGCGGGAAGTACCAGTTTGGATCGCTCAACGTCGACGCCACGGGCTGATAAAAGCTCCCACCGCGCAGCAGCTGGCCGCACGTGTGTTCGTCGCAGAAGTGGTCCGTCATCTGCCAAACGTACCCCACCAGATCCTCGATGCCGAACGCGCTGGAACGAGATTCAGAGTGCGACCCAACAGCATCAGGCGACGGCGGGTTCTTGGACCGCGAGACTTTGTGCAGCAGCGCTGTGGCGTTAATCTTGTCAAAGTTGTTCCCCCACGGATACAAGTGGTACTTGTTGCCGTTCGAGACGACGAACTGCCACTCCCAGTCGTGCGGGAGGCGTTTGCCGTAGAAATGCGCAAATGCGTCCGCATCTTCACGCGCGACGTACACCACAGCGCTCTTCTCAAGCTTCGTCGGCACGCTCCAGTCCTTCAGTGGGTTGAATTTCCCTGTTTGCGGATCGATGCGGTTCTCCCAGTGGTTCAAGAACCGTTCCAGCGACTTTGGCTGATACTTGCTGGACGCGAGGAAGCGTGCGTACGCGGCGTTCGTCACTGGGTGCTTGTCGATCTGGAATTCGCGGATCGTGAGACGGACAGAGTGGTTGCTCGACGGTCGGGTCTCCCACGGAAACTGGACGCCAGTACCAAAGTCGGGCCACGTTGGGGTCCACGCGACGACGGGCTCGATCTGCACGCCGGTCACGTTGAACCACCAGTTGTCCGAGCCACGAATGCGGATCATGTTGTCGTCGAGAGCATCGCTGTGACTATCAACTGGTGCTACTGCCTTGTCGTAGTTGACCAGCTCCTGCTTCAACAGTAAACGCTTCATGGAGAAATCAGCCAGTGGGGTGGCTGTCATGGCGCTCATTTGTTTTAGAAACGTGTCGAGTCCGTCAACATCTTTGCCGTCTTTCGCAGCGACGAAGATCGCGCCAAAGCCGTAGGGCTCAAGCTGGATCTGCACGAAGCGAGTCGAGTTCGTCGCAGTGTCGTCGTCGTTCGCAACATCAAGCTCGTCTCGGTCTTTCTGTATCTTCAGATCCTTGCCGCGGTAGACATCGTACACTCGAGCACCGCGCTTGGACTGCACTGCAGTCAGCGGGAGTTTGAAAGTCGTCGCTTGGTCGGACGAGGAGATCACCGTGTAGAACCAGCCACCGCGCTCGACTGCTGGAAACTCGCTCGCGTAGACCTTCTCAGCACGAGAGCCAAACGCATAGGGGCGCCACCGAGCACTCGTGATCGCAAATGAGAATTTGCGCAGGATCGTGAAGATCCGCTTCGCTGCCTGGTCTTCACGTTCCGTCATCGCGTTCCAGATACCCCAGACGTTCTCCCAGACTACGTAGCCAATGCCGTTGAAGAACGCGGCCTGGAGCTCCACCATCTTGTTCTGCGACCACCGCGCGCAGACCTGCACCATGTGTCGCGACTCGAGGAACTTGGCGCGCGAGACTGGGGGGAAGTTGGTGTAGCCCAGGAAGTACCCCCAGCTGATCGGGTTGTTGGCGAGATCCGCAGTGGGGACGCCGCCCTCGGGGGTCGCGATCAGCGGGTCGCTGCAGTTGTAGAACGACTTGGGCACTCCGTACATGGTGTCACCGTTGAAGCCGTCGGCCTGGAGCTCGTGGATGACTCTGTTGAGCATGACAATGTCGGCGTTGTACATGCGTACAGTGCCCTCCAGTCCGCGCTCGTCCCTGGTGGCTGTGTCCCACGGGTTGTACGTGACGATCACGCGCACGCCACGCTTCTGGAATTGATTCACGAGCTTCTTGACGCCCTGCATCCCACCGGGGAGCGTGCGGATGAGATCCCACTGGTTGCGGTTGTCGATGCCGATGTTCGGATACGACGACCAGATGAGCACACTGTCGAGCTTGCCCACGCGCGCCTCCATGGCGTCGATGTACTTGTCGACCGTGTACTCGTCCTTCTCGCGGTCGTAGATGGCGCGGTCGTTGAGCATGAGCAGCGTCTGCACAAAGTTGGTCTGCGTCCACTGCGCCCGTGGGATGTTGTACACGTCGCACGCGTCCTTCCCATCGTAGCGGTTCGCGCGCAGCTCCATGCGGCGCCAGGACTCCCAGTCTTGACTCCACGAGTCGAAGCTCTCTTGCTGGCTGGGGCCGTCGATGACCTCGTAGCCGTCCGGCTGCTGATCCCACGCACACACGACGCTTGGCGCGACGCAGAGTAGCACCGTCAGGAGCGCTTCAATGGCGCGCATTGTAGAGAGGAGAGGTCGAATGTTGATTGCTGTGATGGTGTTGTGACTCGAGAGTGAATTGCGTTGTGAGCAGCAACTCGATCTTTGCCAGCTCGTGCGATCTTTTCGACTGACGTTGTTGCTTTTGAGCCGCCACACCTACCCCTTCCATGTCATTTTGTAGCAACACTGATTCTGCTAATAAGGCAGATTGGTGCATTGTCACCTGTGGGTCCAAGCACATTGTCCTGCATACTTGCTGAAGGTGTCAATAGTGCTGACAATAGCATGTTCGAGTTGCTCGCGTTGGCCCATCATGCGAGACGGCGTACGCCGAAACCTCAATTGTCACCATTGCCTGCGCAATCAGCGACTCCAAGCGCTTGACGAAGCGCGCCTCTCCAGGGAAAACAACCACCTCCAGCATTGAGTTCGGTTTCTCCTACCATTGCTTGGCGTGCTTTTGAAGGCGTGCAACTGCCGCAGGGGGTCTCGCTCGCACGAACCTGCCTGCACCTCAGTCCTCGTCTCTCTTTCTTCTGGCACATGAGAGCAAGCTCGGCAGACACGCCAACGCTCACCGTCTCACAGGAACGTTGGGCGCTCGCGGCACTCCTGTCTGGACGCTACGACGGCTGGTCCCACCTTTTCAGCTGGCTAGTTCCTGTCTGCTCTAGCTTTGCATACTGTGCCTTGAGCTCCCTCCTGACCACGCTGAGGCAAGCCCGAGATAACAGCGAGAGTCTGCAAGGGGGATGGCGTGTGGGCGATGGCTGTGAAGGTGACTGTGAGCTGCTGCCATTTGAAAGTAGTGGCGCGGCCGACTTTACGTGGTGCGTTCACAATAGAGTTAACATGGCATATCTGATGGATCTGGAGCATTTACCATAACGCCACGTTGCTTGTCCATCAAAGTTGGGTCCATCCGGCAACTCGTTGCTATCGCAATGTTCTCATAACGTTACCTGAAATTTCATTTTTCACATGAAAATAGAGCCAACATGGCAAAAATTACCGAAGTAAGATTGCTAAAGTACGATATTGCGTATCACACAAAGCACTCGATAAAGTACGTTTGACGCCGAAATTATCCGGATATCCCTTGTTGTCCCTTGTTCTTCAATTGTCGATTCCTTGTGCGGCTGTTGATCCACTGGTGCGGCCAAAGGCCACAGAGAGAACGAAACGACCGATCGATCGCCCGTGTCCCCCAAACAGGTGCGTCTGGCCGCCTCTTTGCATGGTCGTGCCCCACATGAGCCCCAGCCATCAGAGCGCCGCCCCCCTCCCCCCACCGAAGCACTCAGAGCCATTGCCTTGACGGATGACTGCGTGTTTGTGCCAATGGCGCAGAGTGAGCCTCAAGGGCTCTTCTGACGCGCGAAAGAGCGTGACTCTTCCTGATCGCACTCCAATACAAGGGAGGGGTGAAACAATCCCCCCCCCTCTTGTGGTGGATGCCTTCTGCTGGTGGCTCTGTCTAACATGGTTGATCTCTATGTGCTGGTGCGCATGGGTGCACAGTTGCCTTCTCGTAGAGTGGTGGTGTGATTGCGACCTCTGACGCTCAATGTGCTGCTCTTCTTGTCACAGACACGCACGAGGTCGAGAAGAGAAGAAATAAGGTCAAGGGCGCCCTTTGCTCCAGAACGCAAGTGCTCGCTCGATAGCGTGACGACTGCCAGTTGCTCCATCCCCTGGTGCAGCGATCTTCGCACGTGGTCGAGTGGGTGAGGCAGCAAAGACTCTGCAAACATGGGCATGGCGTGCGACGCAGACGCGCGCGGCACGGTCGGCGGCGTCGTGAATCCCAGCAGCTCTGCTGTGAATGGCCTTGCTGGCTCCAATGCGAGCGCCGGGCTCTTCATCGTGGCCAGCGGTGCCGCTGTCAAGGCTCAAGCAGCCAGCCAGCCAAGCACAGTTGGCTTGAACGCCGAGGAGACGGCGCTGATCCTCGCGAGCCTGAGCAAGGGCAAGTTTGGACCCGTGGCGTTCGCGGTCGAGGACTCGGACCTGGATGACAACCGACACAGCGACATGGAGGACATCTCAGGCGACGACGACGACGACGACGACGACGATGAAGACGGACCCAATGGCCGCGTGCAGCGCGTGCAGCAGATTAACTTTGACGGGCCCGTGGGCAGCAAGCTCGACTTTATGGACGACGCGGGCTTCAGCCACCGGTTCCGCAACGAGAGCAACCGCGTGAAGAGCCTCGTGACCAAGCACATCTCGATCGACGAGCTGCGCGCGCACTTTGACCGGCCGATCATCGACGTGGCGAAGGACTTTGGGATCTGCATCACGCTCATGAAGAAGATCTGCCGCCGCAACGGCATCAAGCGCTGGCCGCACCGCCAGATCCGGTCGCTCTCCAAGAGCATCGCGTCCATGGAGGCGGCCATGCTGAGTACCCACGGGGGCGAACGCGACAAGTACCGTGACCAGATCCTGAACCTCCAGATGAAGCGCGAGTCGGTCATCGCGGACCCGAACAAGGAGAACGCCATGCGCCCCAAGACTCCGACCAAGGACGGCAGCGCCTCGTCGTCGTCGCGTGGTGGTCACCCGCACCAGCACCAGGGCCCTAAGCTGTCGCCTCGTACGGGCCAGCCAATGCAGCATGCCAATGGCCCGTTTGTGGCCAGCCAAGGTGGACTCGCATCAGTGGCCATCAAGACGGAGACTGGCAGCCAGAGCGCTAACAGCACTGGTACTGGAACGTCGTCATCCCACTCCAAGGGCGGTCGCTGGACAAGCGAGGAGCACGCCGCGTTCCTCGAGGGCATCCGGCTGTACGGCAAGGACTGGCGCCGCGTGGCGCAGGTGGTGATGACGCGCAGTGCCGTGCAGACGCGCACGCACGCCCAAAAGTATTTATTGAAATTCGCTGGGCGCTTCCCCTTTGACTCCGATGGCGTGCTCAAGGACAGGCAGCACGCTGATGAGCACGTCGACCACAGTCAGCAGCAGCACCAGCAGCAGCCTCAGTATCAACAGCAGCAGAATGGTGGCCACGACCCTGCTGTTGTGGACACGGAGATGGCGAGTCCAGACAACACCACCGCGAGTGTCTACCAGCAGAGCCACAGCCTCTTGACGCCCATGGACAGCGAAGACACCGTGTCACGCGCGTCCTGGAGCTCGGAAGAGACGCCTACGAGGCACCAGCACCCAGCGCGCGCACTGGAGGCCATGGCGATGATCCTCAACAGTCCGGACTCGGTCTCAACGTCACCGCGCCAGAGCCAGACAGCTGCTGTGACGGCATTCACCAAGGACGACGACGTGCCGATGTACAGCCCCATGGGCTCGTCGTCGTCGCTGGGACGAGCGCTGCCGTCGCTCGCGATGCCCGCGATCAAGTCAGAACAGCCATCGCCATCGCAGCAGTTCCCAAGCTCCCCAGAGCAGCTGAAGAGCGCGTCGACGTCGCCATCCCAGGCTGAGGAGCTGGCCCCCCTAGTAGAGTAAAGATAGCAAGAGCGAGAGAGAGAGAGAGTAGAGTAGGAGAAGAGACGCAGTTTTGACCGCAGAGTGAGAGCCGTCGAAATGATTGCCAGTCATGGTGGCGAGCGGGACGACGGCTCTCGAAAGCTCTGCTGCGCGTAGTTTTGATAGTGTAGAAGAACCAAATAGAGCGAACGACCATGATATACGAGAGTGAGCTCTTTGCTTATGTTGTGTGAGTTTTCTTAGTCAGGTCCAGACAGACCCAGCCAAAGCTGAACCTGCTCATCCATCATTCTGGTGGTGTCGTTATGTGTATCAGACGACAGGGAGCCAGCGACACGCACTTGCAGCGTCTTGTTCACTCATTCGCTCGCTCTGCAGAGCAAGTCAATCCACATACGCGTCTCATGCAATAGCATGCTTCAGCACCAGCAAGTTTTTTCTTAATCGTACTCATTTTTTTCTCGTTTCGCTTCATTTCTCTTTATGGCTGGCTGTTGTCGCTGGAATGGGAGGAGTGGTGGGCGAGAAGAATGACCGACAGTAAAGAAGGAACAAGACACGAGCGACACTCGCACACACGCAGTCGCCGTCGCGCTCTCTCTAGGGACGCGATTCCAACTGCTGCTGCAACCGTTTATTCACACACTCGTCTCTCTTCTTCATCTTCTCTTGGTCCACACCGATCGCTCGAACTCACGAAGTCGCCTCGTCAATCCATCACTCGTTCATGTAGCAGCAACGTTCGCATCGTCTTCTCTCTCGCTCGCTCTCTTGTGTGTGTGTGGTTTTACTGCTTGGCCTCGACCTCCTGGACGAGCTGCGCGAGCTCCTCGGGGTTGTAGAGCAAAAAGTACTTCTCGATGGACGGCACGTAGTGGACCTTGCCCTTGGCGAGGTTGAACCAGAACACGTACGACGAGTCGTTGTGCGAGACACCCACGGGGCGCACGTCGTGGAACGACGGCACGAGGATCGGGTCGTCCTTCGAGTTGCCCTGCGCCTCGTCCGTGTCGAGCGGGTCACGGTTGAAGAGGACCACGCCGGCCTTCTCCTCATCGATCTCGGCGCGCTCGCGGCCCACGGCGTGCTCGTCGATGTTTGGGATGCCCGACGCGAACGTGCGCGAGGCCACGATCGAGCGGCGGAGAGGGGCGATGGCGCGGGTCAGGAGGCTCATGCTGATCGGCTGCTTGCTTGGCTGTCTGGGGGGAGATTGGTCGGCAAAACGGAACTGACGGGAGCCCTTCGTTCGTTCGGTCGGCGGCCCGTGGCGACGGCGCGTTTCTATTTTCTTTCATTTGTGCGTTTCTATTTCTAATTTTATTTTCTATTTCTAATTCTACTTTTTTGCTCTCTGCTCGTCGCCGTTGAAATTGAAGATGGCGTTCAAAGCGATGATAGCGCTCAACTTTGGATCATTCAAGTCTTCTTTCTAGCCATTGCGCACGGAAGGCCCACAACTCGGAGAACCGGTACACGTCGTCGACAGCAGGTTGGCCTCGGAGGACCATCACACGTTGATAACTGCGGAGTCCATGTTTGCTGTAATTGTACGAACCTGTAACCACAAAAGTACACAGTACAATTTTGAATCAAATAACACAGAACAAATTACACAGCCAGTCAAAGTGCACAGTAAGAGCCCGACACAGCCCAACATACTTGTGAAGGTTATCGTCTCGTCCACGACGACAGTTTTTTGGTGCATGACTGCCTTGGTAAACTTGACGGGTATGTTGGCGTTGACGAAGGACGGAATACTGCTGTAAGGGCTCTTCGTCTGACCCTTATCGGAGATGATCCGCACGCGGGCGGCACCATCGGGCAGAGGAGGCAGCTCACAAAGGCGTGTGTGTACAGCGAGGATCGCGGCTTCAATCTACACAATGCATAAAAAAGAAATATATTAAAAATAACAATAAAACATAGAAAATAAAAAGCAGCATATCTCAGGGTGCATAATTAAATACATGCAGATGTCAAGCGATCTTCTGGCGCTCTGGATCAGCGTGATGAGCTTGTCCTTGGGATGCATTCGGTCGTGGCGATACCGATACGGATTGCGCTGGCAACCGTTTGCCCCATGCCCGCCGCGGAGAAAACACTTACATGCTCTCCGAGCGAGGAAGTAAATGGGGCCTCATAGGCGAGTGCGTCCGCCGCCGTGGCCCCCGGAAGCTCGTATGGGACGGGCGGTCCGGATGCAGGTACTGGAACGTCATCTTCGATGTCTAAGCCGTCAGAGTCGTCGTCGGGCATGACCTCGCCCAGCATGTCCCCGTTGTCGCTTCCCAGGTCGCTCACTGGGTCATCGTCTGGGTCATCGTCTGGGTCATCGTCTGGATCATCGTCTGGGCGGTCGTCTGGGTGGTCGTCTGGGTCATTGTCGTATGGGTTATCGTAGATCTCAGCCATCCCTCTCAGGCTCAGACTCATACAGCTGAGACTCAGACGTCTGAGTTTGCTGCTCTTCCTGCTGCTCACCTTGCTGCTCACCAGGCAGGCTGCGGCGGTGGCTGGCATGCAGGCTTCCACGACCCTCCTCTTCACGTAGGCGCTGGCGAAAGTGACCAAGCTAGTGACTGGCGATCCGCTGCTTATCGAGTCGCAGTTCCCTCCTCAAAGTGTCCTCGGTCAGCTGGAAACACTCGACGAGCTTGCCCCACCGCGTGTGCCTCGAGCCGCACCACCAAGATCCGCTCCGCCTTCTCGGCGGTTGTGAAGCGGTGACTGCTCGCTCCGGCTTCCGTGCTATAGTGCATTGTTGTCTTTGCTCGCGTTCTCTTTTTTCTTTTTGCGCTGGCACTTTTTGTGTTTTTACGCACGTGCGGTAGTCCTATTTGAAGGCTTCAACATCCTAATCAGGTTACAATTATCGGTTACAGTTACAATTATCCTATTCCAAGGATGTGCGTCCCTAGTCTCTTGCCGTCTGCGTCATTGTCGGCGCTTTTATTACATCACTACTCGAGAACAGCATGTCCTTGCCCATACGCGCGCTCAATACTTGCGTATGTGGGGCCCTCGGCCTCGAACAGACCGTCCAGGAAGAGGAACTTGGCCCTGTCGCCGAGTGCTTTGCGTGGATGGCTCGTCTGGGTCTCCATCACCTTTGCGTCATTGCCAGAGCCATAATTTAATAAGGCCCGAAATTTCCACTCAAAAAACGAATACGCCCCTCTAAAACCGACAACGCATCAACTGATTCCTCCAGGACGCATTCATTCATTCGACTTTGGTACGCAAGCAGCTCATGGCCGTCTGTATCCTCAAGAAAACCGGATAGCTCGCTCACAAGTAGATGCGTTCTTCTCAATTCACCCGAGATGGCGGACGCACTCCCAGCCCTGGCTTGCAGCTGCCGATTAAGTATTCGTCGTCCACGACTTAATTAATTCCTAGTATGACGATATGGCTCGCCGAGTCTTAGTTTCATCGCATCACGGAGCATGCTTCGCCGCTTCTTCTTGCGCGATCTCCAGCAGTTTGTCGACCACCGCGCCGATTTTCACGCGTCGCAGCGGCTCGCTCGCGGTCATCAGCTGCACAAGCTTGCGCTGTTTCTCGTTCATCTCGTCTGGGAAGAGCGGCACCTGCCGATTCTTCAAGCGGTACTTGACCACAGCGCCAGACATCTGTCGACCCCATGGGATGTCGCCCGTCACGGCCTCCAGAATGCACATGGCGAACGAGTAAATGTCCGTCGCGAACGTGGGGCGACCACCTTTCAGGTACTCGGGCGACTTCCAGTGCACCGCCCCCATTCGAGCCACATCGATCTGCACTTCGACTTCGTTTGGGATCGAGCTCAGCCCGAAATCCGTCAGCTTGGCCTTGCCGTCCGCGCCGACCAGGATGTTGTCGCACTTGAGGTCGTTGTGCACGACGTTCTGGCCATGGAGGTACTGGAGTCCGAGTGACGCCTCGTGCAGTTTCTGCCACGTCAACGGCGTGGTGGCTGGTGATTTAGTGCGCTTTAGAAACGCTGATAGTGTCCCGTTTGACGCATACTCGCACACGAAGTAGCGCTTGCCAACATGGCACGCGCCAAATAGCTTGACCACGTGCGGATGACTCAGTCGGTGCCAAATTGTCACCTCGTGGAGCAATAGCTGTGTGCTGACCTTGCCGGGATCCTCTTTGTAGCCCATGAACTTCACCACAACGGATGTATTAAGCCACACGCCACGATACACTGCGCCAAAAGATCCCTCGCCGATGCAGTCGGTCTCCGTGAACACCAGTTCTTGCAACGGTAGGTACCACGGCTGGGATGTAGCGGCAGAGCTGCTTGGGTGTGCGCTGCTATTCGCTGATGCTGTAAAGTACTTGAGCGTCACGCTTCCGTGCTTTCGTTCATCGCCAGTCGCCACGCTGTTGTCGATGCTGCTCTGGTACTGCGCTTCATTAATGTTGACTTCAAAACCACCGCGCCAATCGCGCATCGAGTTGCCGTCATGGACGTTCAGCATGTCAAGCAGCCGGTCGATGTCGGAGTGGAAAATGTGGTTCAGATCGGCAACTTTGCGGCTTCACGCATACCGGGCAACGGAGTTGTCGGAGGATGGCGTACGCAGATATTGCTGGAAGCGTGCGAGAATACTGCAGTATTTCTCCACCTCAGCGTCCCCCACGGATCTTTTCTGTTGTTGTAGCATGACGAGCACTCTTTCAAGTCGAGTGAAGACTTGGTTTGCCATTTGCTGCGAGTCAGGAAAATGCGTGAGCTTCTGGCGCATGTGGCTCAGTGTACCGCTGATCGATGCATCAATGATCGCAATGTAGCAGGTCTCGATCGTCTGAGCTGAATCGTCCTGGTAAAATACAACACACAAGAAAACTCATGTCAGTATACAATTTCTGCATGATTTCTCGACACAATGCTTTGCGTACCTCGCCACAATCGTTGTCACTCCGAGCATCACCTCCTTTGGCCATCGAGTAGTGATTCCCAGAAGAGCAGAACGCACACGACCGCTGCTTCTGCGTGTGCTGAAGAGCGCACTCTTCTCTCGCAAGTTTCTCGAGTGCGTTCACGACGTATCCGACCTTCACGCGCTTGTGGTCATCCGATGCGCACATGGCTTGCACCAGAGCCCACTGTGAGTCGCTCATTGTGCGCGGGCGACGTGGGATAATACCAAGACGCACATACCGCATTACATGTGTGTCGAAGTTTGCTTGGTTCACCCAGGGAGCCGCATCGGTCACAGCTTCCAAGATGCACATGCCGAGCGCGTAGATATCCGATGTAAACGTTGCGCGTTGGCCTTCAAGTAGCTCTCGAGCTTTCCAGCGAACAGCAACGCTGCTGTTCTTCACTCCAGCCAACGAACTTTCTCCAAATCCTGACACCTTGGCAGCCAAATCATTGCCAATGAAGATATTCTCGCACCGCAGCTCACCATGAACGATCGACCGCTCGTGCAGGTACTGCAAGCCCAGTGCTGCCTCGTGCAATTTCTGCCACAGAAGGAGCTGAGAGTTGTCTGCTGACCTCAAGAACGACCGAATCGTGCCGATCGACGAGAATTCCGCAACGAAGATGAATGGCTCGCCGACATGGCATGCGCCATAGAGCTCAGTCACGTGTGGATGGCTCAGCTGGTGCCATCGTAGCGCTCGCTCTTCGAATTCGTCTTTGCTGAGATCCTCCGTGGCGATAATCATCACGCGCGTTTTCATCCACGTGCCGTTAAACCTTTTTGCAGTCGAGGAGGAATCGACGACTCCGACCTGGTTCCAGCCGTGGAACTCAATGTCGTCACGCGCGATGAACCAGCCTGGGACAGCAGACGCGTCGTTCCTACTCAGCACCACGAGTCGCGGAATGATACCCTTGATCGCCAACAGCTCTTCTTCATCGTATTTATCACTGTGCTTCACGAGCTCATATCGAAGCAGTTCGAGAGTATCCTCGTCGGCAAGCTCGTTCCGAAGAAGAGTCTCATCTTGATACAGCGCCTGGAACGAGAGTGTCTGCAGTGCCGGAATGTTCTTCAGCTGATCGCGCCAATTGCTAGGCGGTAAGCTCTCATCGCTCATATTAAACAGTACAAAATGGTCGATTGCTTCATGCATCTCGGCCATTTGCATTGTTCGTGCACGATTGCCGATGAGTCGAGCCACTGGACCTTGGATTTCGCACCTGAGCAAGAGCTGACAGGCGCGGAAAATGATGGTCGCAAACCGAACGAGGATGTCTTCGCCGATTTGATCTGTTTCTTCTTGTTGCTGCTGTAGTCGATCGCAAATCGTTACCAGTCGCTTCACAATCCGCATCCCCATGTCTTCCACTTCATTGAGGCGTCCACAGAGTTCTTCCATGAAGTTCAGGGTTTCAGGAATCAGTGGCTTCTCGTGCTCTTTTGCTTCAGTCACGTTGTCTAATCGACCGAGAGACCCTCCGCTCTCGATAAGTAGGCGAACACCGCCGACAAAATCCCATCGAGCGGCAGAGATCAGCGGCGTTTCTCCATCGTCACCACAACAGTTGATAGACGCTCCTGCCTCGACCAGAAGCTCGACAATTTTGACGTGCCCAGCGCGACCAGCTTCTAGTAATGGGTCACAGTCTTCGGAGTCGGAATGAAGAATGTCTGCGCCACCGTCGAGAAGCAATTTAACCACTGCTGCGTGACCATTCTTTGACACAAGGAAGATCGGAGTGTGCCCATTCGTGTCCATATTGTCGAGCCAACCGCCTCGAACAATGTAAGCCTTCACGCTGCTTGCATCTCCAGATCTGGCGGCTTGGTGAAGTACTGACGTGGGCGACACCGCCTTTTGGATCGAGGTTGGAGAAGACATTTCCACAGCACTGGAAAAAGTTTTCGTTCCTTCGACCAACACACCATTCCCTGCTAGAAGATAGGCGATAAAGTCTTGAATGTTTCGGTGGGTGCAATCAATCGGTGATTTGCCATCCATATCACGCACGTCCAGTAAAGCACCACTCTCGAGAAGAATTACCACGGCGTCCCCGTGCCCATTGGCAGTTGCATGGAACAGCGCCGTCCATCCAGACTCGTCCGCTATTTCAGTGGAAGCCCCTTGTTTAAGTAAGATGCGCATAATCTCGAAATGACCCTTCGAAGCTGCACACATCAGCGGCGTCAGCAAGCCTCCAACTTCCGCTTTGTCAACGTCAGCGCCTTTGTTGAGCAGTTCTTGTACGATGGCAGCGTGGCCATCTAGCGCTGCGTAAAACAGTGGCGGAGCGCCGGCGTGGTTCAGTTCGTTTGCATCAGCCCCATGGCTGAGCAACAGACGTACGACGTCTGTGTGTCCCTCGCTGACTGGTAAGATTAGCGCTGTTTCGCCCGCCTGGTTTCGATCGTTCAATGACGCACCGCTCTCAAGCAGCAGCTGCGTGATCGCTGCGTTACCACTGTGTGCTGCAGCAAACAACGCGGTCAAACCGCTGTTGTTCTTCTTGTGAATCGCGGCAACTTCTCGGAGTAGAAGCTTCACAGTGTCTACATGTCCACTTGCAGCTGCGTAGAACAGCCCCGTGTTGCCCGAATGATCGATTTCGTCGATGAACGCGCCGCTCTCCAGCAGAATCTTGAGAATATCCACGTGCCCATTGTCGACAGCGAAGTGCAACGCGGTTTTTCCAGTCACGTCTGGCTCGCTCACGCGTGCGCCGAGCTCAATCAGCACGTGCACGACATCTCCGAAACCCTTGTCCACTGCCATCATAAGCGGCGTCCAGCCGTTCATAACTGTTTCATTCACGAGGGTGCCAGTGCGAGGCCCAGAGAGAAGACGGACGATGTCGGGGTGACCACTCAGCACTGCGTAGAACAAAGCCAGCATCCCCTTTTCGTTTTTCTCGTCGATAGACACTCCGCGCGCAAGCAACACTTCTACGATCTCCAAATGACCAGATGCGGCAGCGAACATCAGTGGTGTCGAACCCTTGTCGCTTCTTTCCTCCAAGCACGCGCTATCTGCCACGATCATCTGCTTGGCTTCATCAACGCAACCGTCTCTGATGGCGTCAATAAGAGGCGTCGATGCCGCATGCGCTTGATTAGAACCGTCGGTCGTGGGGGTGTCCGGCAACTGCTGATCGAGTGGAGCATCGCGCTTGTGGGGGTCACTCGCGCTTGTGCGGGGCATGCTCGGCTTCTTGCGGCCAAACGCCCTTGAGAGCCGCAAGGAGAACATGATATGTCAGCGGCTTGGCGATGCTTTCTGTGGTTGCTGCTCTCGTTAATGCTTTCGCGGTTGTGCTTCTGCGGCTTCTCTCGTATGCTTGCGCTTGAGAAAGGGGACTGGCTGGGTTCACTTGTGGCGTGAGAGAGTGGTACCAAACTGAGCGTCACTCCCGCAAACGCCACCAGTAGCGAGCCAGAAGACTGCAACTGCATCGAGAGCCCCTGACGATAAGCTCGCATACCACTCCATCGCGGCCTTCGTTGACGTGTAAGTGCTGGCGCCGCCACCTCCGTCGACAGCGTCTCGCCACCGCTTTATTATTATTGCGTGCGCGGGGTTGAACTCGCGAGTTTCCTCTGTAAATTACGAAAATAGTACCAAGTCGACAAGCCTGAAGTTTGTATGCACTGCGCTCTCAAACTTGAAGTTTGTATGCTACTTTCGCGCGGTCAAAGAGCAGATATTTCACAAATAGTCATGCAGGAGTGATTGCTTCGTTGAAGAGCACCAACCAGCCGTAGCTCTCCACAAGTAGAGATCCGAAAGCCAAGCCACTCTCGCGACAGGAAGCAACTCAGCTCTCATCTGGAGCTTGCAGACTATCTTCAGTCGGGCAACTCAGCTTTTGCGCAGACGTGTCATCACTTTTCTTCTGGCTCGCGAACGCGCCGTGGATGAACTCCAGCACCAGCAGTGACCCGCGCTTGTCGAGCACTTTGTTGTACTCGGAGCACTCGCCCGAGTGGATGCAGGCTGGACACCCAGTCGCGCACGCACACTCGCTCGCGATCGTCCAGGCTTTCTCAATCACCTACAGAGTATACCACCACATGTCAGTTGTGTGCTTTGGTGAGACCACATACTTAGCATGTATACTTCAGGCCAATAAGATCAATGTACCTCTGGGAGCACCTTCAGGATCTCTTCGATGACGCCGCTGCCTCCTTCGCGCCGCTCGTAAATCGTCACGCGGTTCGGTCTAAATCATACACAAACACATAGAGTCCCATCAATTAATACAGTCGCACCATGATCCCGCAACCACCAGCCGTACACTCTCACCTCACGCGCCGCTCCAGCGGGTTGTAGTGCTCCGTGTTGACATCCGCGCCCTCACAGAGCACAAAGAGCGAAATCACAGCGATACAGAGATGACCCACGCCATGAAGTGCTCCACTCCAGCTGAAGCTCGCGGCTTCAACCTGCTGCTGTAGCGAATTCGGAAGCTCGAGCCACAATGCGTTCCCGAACGACTGCATGGGTGGCAGCGAGAAGAGGTTCGAGTGGATGAGGCGCATCGTACGTTTCTCCAGGAGCGTCGAGCCAAAGACCCTCGTGAGCACCGAGACGACGCCACGGTTCAGAAACAGGTGCGGCTCGGTCTCGACGTCTTCTTTGTTTGCATCTTGACTGGTGATTCGCTGCTTGCCGAGAATGCGCACGACGTCCACCTCCGTAAGGTCTTGACACGCAGTGAAGTATTTGAGTGGCTTGATGCACTTCTTCACGTATGCGACCTTGTTCTCAATGTCCAACTTTGTAATGAGGTACTCCTGGGCTTGGTGCAGGTAGACGGCGGTCGGGTAGACCTGGAAGAAGGCCATGTCGCCTGGGATTTCATCGAGCACCTTGCGCTCTGCGTCGTCCGTAATGACCTGGATACAAGTGATACATTGGCGAGAATGAGCTGAGCGACTCCATAGCGACACCCTTCGGTGATAATCTACATACCTGGTAGACAACCTCAGCGATGCTTCTCAGATTCACGGCTCGGAACTGCTTTGGTATGCATGAGTGCAGTCGATAGCCACCACCCTCGCCTTGAGGGCAGCGCATCAACTTCTGGTCTTTCACAAAGGCCGTCACGATCTGCGCCACAGTCGTCGGGTCTTTTGAGTTGAAGTCGATTTGTCCAAACACAAACGAGTCGATGTAGTCTGTGCACGAGCGCTTCGAGTACAGCGTTGACTCGCGCGCCGCACACAGCAGATGTTGTCCGAGTACCTTGACGTTGCTTGGATTCAACGCCACCGCTTCCGGTTTCAGGCTGAACAAGTCAGTTGCGTGCCTGGCAAAGTGCTGGTCAAGCGGCGAGTCAAAGCAGACGAGCACAGCGATCGACTGTTGTGTGTGCTTGCGGCCTGCGCGGCCCGCTTGCTGCCAGAGCGACGCGACACTGGAGGGCAGTCCAAGATGCATTGTGCAGTCCAGTTCGCCAACGTCGATTCCCAACTCCAGTGCATTCGTGGCTATGACACCAAGTAGATCTCCGCTGAACAACCGACGTTCAATGGATCTGCGATCTTCCAGCGTGTAGCCGCCACGGTAGGAGCTCACGCGCTTGAGTAAGGCGCGATTCTTCCGCTTGCCTTCTTCGCTGAGGATCGAGTGCACGCTCATGAGCACGAGCTCCGAAAGTTTCCGTCCACGACAGAACAGGATCGTGTGCACATCGTCCTCCATGAACTGGGAGAAGATCTTTGCGCTCTGAAAGATCGAGCTGGTGCTCACGCGATGCTCGTCGTCTTCCTGAGTGTCTCCGGCAGCCCCGTCATTCGCTGTGAGGTCTCCTGGCTCAGTATCGCCAGCACCTTTCCGTTTTCGCTTACTTGGTGGCTGCAACAATTTCCGTGGCTGTGATTTGCTTACTGTGGTGGTGCTTGTACCGGACGTGTTGGCATTGGCCTTCGGGTTCCAGAGACAGAAGAACTTCTCACCGGTCGGAGCGCCGTCTTGATTGATGACGAGCAGCGAGCGCTCGCGAAAGAAATCGAAGTTTGCTGGTGATGTATCGGATTCCACTGAGGCACCAGGTACAGTTGATGGCACTGACACATGAGGAGGAGGGAGTCGTGGGATGAGCAGTCGAAAGTGCTGCTCTGGGTTCTGGATCGTCGCGGAGCAGCACACGACTTGCGGGTTGGAGCCGTAGAGCGCGCAGAGGCGAAACAATCGACGAAACACGCAGGCGACGTGCGAACCAAACACACCACGGTACATGTGCGCTTCATCGACGACAATGAGTCTAGAGCCGCGAAAAGAGATTGCATGTGAGATGGCTGGTGAGCAGATGTGAAATAGAAATGACTGTTACTCACTTGAGCTTTCCGAGCACGCGCTTCCACTGCGTGTGCCGCGGCAGAATGGAGAGATGGAGCATGTCTGGGTTCGTGAGGAACACCTGCGTCTCGCGGATCACCATCGACCTGCCTTTCATGGCCGTGTCTCCGTCCTGCCATGTATAGCACGTTGGGTCACGGTGTTGGCAAAACAGGCATCATTGGAGTGAGGGGACTTACATATGTGGAGCAAAGGTGCAACGGGAGCTCGGCTGCGGCCAGCAAGTTGCGAAGCGCCTTGAGCTGATCCTGCGCTAGTGCCTAACAAACCAGACAGCCATGCACAAATAGCAAGCCATTAACAACCCTGTATTTCATGTATCTAGCCATACACACAAGACAACACGGTACGTACTTTGGTGGGGAACAGATAGAGGAACGTCGAATCGGGCTCTTCCAGCAGCGACGTGAGCATCGGGACGTTGTATGCGAGCGACTTGCCGCTCGCAGTCGACGTCGAGAGCACCACGTTCTCGCCCTTGAGCAGCGCCTCCATGGCCTCGAACTGGTGCGAGTAGAGCTGGCAGATGTTGCATTTCTCCAGCGCTGCTTGCACGCGAACAGGCAGGTGGAGGTCTGCAATCTCGCGCAACTGCGCAGCACGCGGTGGCCGGCGCTCGATGTGGACGATCTGGTTGTCGTAGATATCTAGCGACTGCAGCATGTGCAGCCACCTTAAGTACTGCTCGCCATCGCTAATGGACGTAAAGTCTGGCGGTGGCGGCGGTAGTGCGTGGTGCTTGCCAAAAGCCGCACCGACAGGAAAATCTGCGCCATCGTCATCGTTTTGGACGCTTGCTGGTTGTGGCTCTTCTTGTATCGCTGTCGCTGCATTCGTGAGCGCATCTTGGAAGAGCTTCTTGCGCTTGGCACTTGCGCGTTGGCTCGCCTGTGACACGAGCGGGAACGCCACGATCTCGCGCTCAAGCGGAGTCATTGCAGTCGCGCGGAATACGTCATCTATCACAGGGCTGTATGAGTACGCTACGTACTACCAAACAAAGCGATGCTATCGTTACATACCTTTGTGCTGCATCTGGTTGCCCTTGAGCACGTCGATCGTGAGGAGCTCCGGCGCAATGCGCGCCATGGTGCGTAGGTCGGCGGCTGCGAGCGTGACGCCACCAAAGCTGTTGGCCATGTTGAGCACATTGTGGACGCTCAGGGTGGCGCGGTGCTTGCTCAGGAAGCAGAACGCAGCGTCCACAAGCGTGAACTTGGTCACCAGCAGCGCATTCTCGTCCTCCGAAGGTGCTGTTGCCATTTTCAGTTCAACGTGCTCAACGTTTCAGTGATCATTTTAACATTCCAAAGTGCGACAGCAGGATACTTTGTATAAGCTTGTCGACTAAACTTGAATGTGCGAACTGAATGCGAATCTAACAAAATGCGTAGCGTCACCACTGTCGCTCGTCCCCTCCCCCCCCCGCCGCCGCCTTCCTCAGCCCACCACCTCATGACGTCCAAGGTGCTCTTCTTTGATCGCCTGCCGTCGCACTGGACAGAGCGCGACCTCACGCAGGCGCTCGCGCCGGTCGAGATCGTCAAGTCCGTGATCATGCGCAAGCGCAACGCGCTCTTCACGAGCTTCAGCCCCACGACGCTCGAGATCACCAAGAACGCCGCCAACCAGGCGCTCGTCGAGGTCGCTGACGTTGACACTGCTGTGCGCGTCGTCAAGGCACTCGAGGCGAAGCCGCTGATCGTCGCCCAGCAGGAAGACAGCAGCAACAGCAGCAGCATGGCCATCACGGCGAGCTACTCGAAGAACCAGGAGCTCCACGAACGTCAGCTGCCGACGACGAGGGGTCGGCACCATCACCACCGTGGCCGCCACAATGACGCAGACGCAGAGAAGGCGAACCGCATCCTGCTCGTCACGGTGCAGAACCCGACGTACCCGGTCACAACGGACCTGGTGCACAGCATCTTCAAGGGGTTCGGCGCAGTGGAGAAAGTCGTGATCTTCATCAAGCCGATCGGGCTTCAGGTGCGTGAATATATAAGCTACTAGAGCGCTTTGCGTTGCCATACTTACATGCAGCTCTCTATACCAGACACTGGTGCAGTTCGCGACGATTGAAGAAGCCACCAAGGCGAGAGCCGCTCTTGCAGGCCTGAGCATATTTCCCGACTGCTGCGGACTCCAGATCAACTACTCCAACCTGCCAGTGCGTGCCTGTTTGTCTACCTGCTCTTGTATTATACAAGAGCGTCTTATTTCTCAGCATAACTCGTGCGTCTCTCTTGTTTCAATAGCAAGAGCTGATCGTGAAGGAGAATGGCCCGCGCACAAAAGATTTCACGAACCCCGAGCTGCCGCCTGCGACGGAGAAGAAAACAGATATTGCAGAGCTGAGCCCAGTAAATCCGCTCGCAGTCGCGCCTCCGGCTGCCCCTGGTCGCGAAGCCGTCTCGCCCGTGCTCCTGGTCTGCAGTCTGCGCGAGAACGTAACGTGCGACCACCTGTTCAATTTGTTTTCCTGTTATGGGAACGTCATCCGCGTCAAGAAGCTCCACAACAACCCGGTACGCTTTCACTCTGACCCTATTAAGCTTGGCATGTTGGAGACTCATGTCGAAATCGTTGTTTGACATTGTTGGCTGATAGGACCACGCGCTCGTGCAGTTCCTGAGCCCCGCGACGTCGCAGTCGGCGCTGATCCACCTGCGCGGCTTCACGCTGCTCGGACGGTCGATGGAGATCAGTTTCTCCAAACACACGTTCATCTCGATTCGTCCCAGCTCGGCCGATAGGTACGCAACAGATTTCCAAGTTTTTCAAGTTGTTGTTCTTTCCAGGTGAAAGCTGTTATCCTGATGAACTCTGTTGATACGTGTCTCTATTAACACTTTCAGTCCCGACGTGAAGGAGTATGGCCTCCTGAATCGCTTCACGGGCAAAGCCGCGACGAGCACCGGCAAGCACGTCTACAGTCCGACGAAGGTCCTGCATCTCTCGAACTTTGAAGAGTCCGTCTCCATTGAGGTAGGTTCGATGAGTTCTTCATATTCGTTTTGTACTGTGTACTTGTCTGCGGACTGACTCATGTTCAAATAACTTAAACGCAGGACCTGAAAGCCCACCTGGCGAGCGTCACTGGCGGCGAGCATTGCAAGATCAAGACATTCACGAGCTCCATTGGCCATGTGCAGGCGCTCGCTGAGTTCGCGTCCGTGGACGTCGCAACGAACGTGCTGGCAGAGGCGCACAACTTGATGCTGGGCACCAAGCGCCTCAAGCTCGCGTTCTCCAACCGGTCGTTCCATTGAGTGTGAGATAGCGAGGTTCCACAGCCTCGGAGCCGCAGCTCGATTCTTGTCGAAAGTGTTCGTGTCGTGACGTTTTCCAACCATTTTCATTTCCACGTGCCAATTCCAGGAAGTGTGGTACAGTAAAGAACAGAATAGTGACTCACTAAAATGGGGAGGAGCCACAAATCAAAAAGGGTTTTTTGGCGGCAATCTGTCGGTAACCTGCGCGCGCAAAAGTGAGGAAGCAGCGAGGAAACCATGGTCGAGGTGAGTGAGCGTCGCCCTCTGTATGTGTGAGTGTACTATGAAGATCTAATAAACGCATGTGTGTGCTGCTGCGCTGGTGCAGAAGAAGAAGCAGGCGTCCATCGCTGCGTTCTTCTCGCCGCAGGCCAAGGGCAATAAACCCACCGCCGCCCAAACAAAGAAACCAACGACGACAGTCGCTGATGTAAAGCAGACGCCACCAGCAGCAACACCTGCCGGTGATAAAAAGAAGAAGAGTAAGAGCGCAGATGCAGCAGTAAGTGGCGCCAAGCGACCGCGCGTATCTTCCAGTGGCTCGTCGAAGGCTGCGGGCGAGACCGAGCAGCAGCAGGCGCAGACCCCGCCCCCAGCACCAGCACCAGCAGCTACGACACCACAACCAGCCGTGAGTACAGACAGCAGCGATTCGGCCCCTATCGCAGTAGACTTGACTGATGGGAAGACCGAGAATGGGGGACAGACGTCCATTGTCGATCTGTTCACCACGCCACCGCCAGCAAAGCGGGCGAAACCTTCCATCGAGACTGTGAGCGCTTCCAGTACCAGCACTGGCGTTACTACCGAGAAGGCTCAAGAGAAGAATGATGATCAACAAGTGGCATCTGCAGCTATCGAACTGATCCAAGTGGTCGATGTGGACGACTCGGACGAGGTTCTGAGTGGCGACGAGGACACAGAAGGCGGTCCGCATGCCCTCGGACCCCATGCGCAGCCATCAGCATCAGCAGCAGCCAGCAAGCCTGCACCCAAGCCCCGCACGCGGAAGACACAGCGAAAAGTTACTGCGAAAGCGCCAGCTGCGTCGACGGAAGCCCCTGCCAAGGGCAAAGCAAAGCCACGAGCGAGTCCCAAAGCAAAGGCTGACGCCGCTGCTGCTGCTGCCACTGATCCAGCTCCTGCCACAACTCTGAAGACGAAAAAATCAACAGCGAAAGCCGCAAAGGAGAAAGCTGCAGCAGAACAAGTCCTAGCAGAGCCAAAGGTCGAGGTCGTGCTGGATCCGCTCGTGAAGGCTCGAGTGGACACGTATCAGCAGAAAATCGACGAGCTCACGCGTCAGTGCACGCACTTGCTGCAGGCGCCGCTCGCGACCGACGGCATTTTGCAGGAAATCTACGGCGTCGCGATCGATTTCGCTTTGGATATCGACCAAGATAACGACGCACTTAACAAAGCGACCGCTGAGCTTTTCAAGGACCTGTCGCTTCACCACGAGTCTCAGAACGGATCAGACGCAGTTACAGAGTTCTGCGTGGACATCAAGAGCTTCATCGCCAAGAGCGTCCAGGGTCAGTCTGCAAGTCTCTCGTCGCTCTCGCACAAACTGCTCAACACTCTTGAGAAATCATCCACTGGTTCAGAAGAAGACAATGCTGCTGTCGCAGTGGCGATCGACGATAAAGTGAAAGCCCGCGTGCTGGTGATGCTCGAGATGGAGATCAAGATGCTGGCGCAGCGCACGAACTACGGCGTGCGCCCCGCAAAGGCGAATCTGTATGAAGACACGAGCGCCGACGCGCTCTGGATCTGGGAAATTGGGAACCTGGAGAAGTACTTTGTCGAGGAGTCGCAGAAGACGATCAAGCGCGTGCGGAAGAACCGCAAGCGACTCGGGCTGCAGCTCAAGACGCTCGCACGCGTCGTGCAGCTGCTGCACCAGACGCCTGTGGACGAAGTCAAAGTGAGTGCGGAGGAAGCGAAAGTGGGCAAGTTCGTGCTCGCGATCGAGTCAGAGACGCAGAAAGCGCAGGACCGCGAGCGCAAGGAGCTCGAGAAAGTGAGTGTTGCTGAGCAGAAGAAGCAGCAAGAGCTGGACAAGGAGCAGGTCAAGCAGGAGGAGAAGCGGAAGCGCGAGGAGGACAGCGAGGCGGAGAAGCTGCTGAAGACCAAGCGCAAGAAGTCGCTGGTGTCTTACTTCAGGTCGATTGACAAGTCTACTTCAGTTGCAGGCGAGAGCAGCACGGCTGCGGCTTTACCGGCAGGGATTATCTCCATCGTCTCAGTCCCAGCTGAACAGAAGGAAGATGACGGTGTGTCGACCCAGAGTGAGATAATGGCTCGCATGGACGAAGCTGTTGGCTTTCTCGTCGGTGGCGGAGACAAGGTCGTCAGCTCGAGCCCATTGTCGGCAGAGACCAAGTCAGCGCAGGAGGTTCGAGCGCACGTGATGGCAACCGGTAGAAAGACGAAGGCGCACGTCACAGCGGCTTCTGGACATTGGAGCAGTCGACGAGGGCGAGATGCGGCTCTGGGCGTGATGAAGCTGCTCCAGTTCCACGAGAACCACCGCCCTGCGTACTACGGCACGTTCAGCGCGAAGAGCAAGCTCTTCCACGGTGGTCGTCGTCCGCTGGCTAGCTACAATAAGTTTGACTACAACGTTGACAGTGAAGAGGAGTGGGAGGAAGAAGAGCCTGGCGAGAGTCTCTCGGACGCGGACAGCGACATGGACGAGTCCGACGACGACCTGGACTACGGCGACCAGTGGCTCGCATACGAGGACGAAGTGGACTACATTGACGGCGCGGACGACGAGGCGAAGGACGACGGCGACGACGCGGGTCGGTATTTATCTTCCCCCGAGCGCAAGAAGAAGATCCCGGAGCAGAAGAAGCGTGCGCGCGTTCCAGGCCGCAAGAAAGCAGCGAAGCCTGCGAAGCTTGAGCCTCAGATTGTCGGTCCATTCATTGACGATGATGCCACTGCTGCGGCGGACCATTTCAGCGCGTACATTGGCCAGCTGCTGTGCCAGCCCCTGTTTGAGTCTGCATTGATGCGCAAAGCGAGAGAGTACGAAGAAGAGAAGGAGCGCCAGCGACTGCTCCAAGAGGAGCGAGAGCGACAGCAACATGTGCAACTGAAGCTATTAGAGCAGCAGGAGAAGCTGCGACTCGAGCAACAACAGCAGCAAGCCGCGGCCCCCGAGCCTGTCGCGGACAAACCGAGTGAGGACGTTGTGGTGAAGCTCAATACTCCGCAGAAGACCCCACAGAAGCGCAAGATGAGCGCGGAGAACGTGGTTCTGACCAGTCCCCAGCCCACTTTAGGACCTGCTTCATCAGCCTCGACCTCGACGACGACGACACCAGTCAAGGCGGGCATCACGGCGTGGCTCAAGAAGCCCGTGGTCTTGGACCTAAGCAGCCAAGAGGGCGACGTGTGAGTGAGTCCAGCAGCATAGGAAGCTGCTGGGACGAGAGTGGTGTGGTTTGAGCTGCTGATCAGGAGACTTGTGAATAGATCAGGTAAAACAAAGTTGATTTTCTCTTTCTCTGTCGCGACTTGAGGTGATCGGATCGACATGTGCCATGGACACAGGACTTGCACTGCTGTGACGAAGGTCCAGCAAGGATTTAAAAAGCTCCACTGCTGTGGTGGTGTGCACCCCAAGGCGACAATTTCGAGCATGCAGGAGCAGAGCTGTTGTATGACTTGGGACACAAGAAGACGACCGACCACCTAAGACTTCACAAGCCAGAGACTCATTTCGTCAGCCACTGCTAGAAACTCCATTCGTTCTCGTCCTCGATGACCATGAAGACGCTCGATCGCGATCCGACAAGACAAGCGAGCTGTGGGAGATCTTGCAAGCCATGTGTTGAAAGAAAAGTTTTTTCAGACAGCAAGCACCTCAAAGGAGCCCCCCCAGCTTTAGATCACGGGAAAATATGTGATTGGAAGAAAGTCGTTGGCCCCAAGAAGCAGCACCTCCTGCTGCTGCTTCTTGGGGCCAACGGCTTTGATGGGTTGATTCTTGGCGAATGAGGCACCACGCCACTTGCTTTCACTCGGGAGTCCTCAATCCAAAATCGAACAAGAGACGAGCTGTTACCTGGGTTAAAAAAAGCGAGGGCCAACCTGAACCCAACCGAGCGAGCGCACTTGGAGGGATCCAAGTTTCTATCGTCCCGGGTCAGCTCCGGTTGCCTGATGAGCCAGTCGAGACGAGTTTCAGGCGCCTGCACCATCACTCCACCACGCGTGCGTGCGTGGGTGAACTTGTCATCGATGGGTAAACTTGTCATCGATGGGTACACTTTGTCTTCCATGCAAGGTGGACACGTTGGGAAACCCTGGTTTCACCGACGACACTTGGCCCGTGACCCGCTCCTGCCCTTGCGCAGCATCGACAATGATACCAATGGTGGCGTGATGGTCTCTTCATTCCCCAATTTGCTTTCTCCAGCACACTTCTCCTCAACCAATCACCCAACCACCTCTCCAACGCCAGCCAACATGGCTCCCGCCTTCAGCGACACGGTCTTCGATAACACGCTCAATAAGTCCAAGGGTCAGCAGCAGCAGCCACACAAGGGCCACAAGACCCCCAAGCAGCCGCAGCTGCCCGAGGGACTCATCGTCCACGACCTCACGGAGCTCAAGCCGTCGATCACGATCCGCTCGATCGTGGCCACTTCGGGCCGGGACGCCGCGATCCGCGACTGCCGCGCCAAGGTCGAAAAGATCTCGCGCGAGTGCCGTCTGGACAACGTCAAGTACCGCGACCCGCACTTCGACCTGTACGAGATGGAGGCCTTCTGCTTGGACGGCCTGCGCCAGTCGGGCGAGGGCATCAAGGGCGTGGCCAAACCGGCCTCGGTCAAGCGCGTCGAGGACATCTACGACAGTCCGGCGTTCATCACCGACGGCATCGACGCCAACGACATTCGTCAGGGCAGCGCAGGCGACTGCTGGTTCCTCGCGGCGCTCTCGACGATCGCCAACATGCCGAATTTGCTCGAGAGCATCTGCGTCGCCCGTGACGAGCAGGTGGGCGTCTACGGCTTCATCTTCTTCCGCGACGGCGAGTGGATCTCGGAAGTGATCGACGACCAGCTCTACCTCACGCACGGGCCGTACGAGGACGCGGACGACGCGACCAAGGAGGCGTTTCCGAGCGCGGCGCAGTACGAGAGCGCCAAGCTGCGCGGCTCGAGCGCGCTGCACTTTGCCAAGTGCGCCGACTCGAACGAGACGTGGTTGCCGCTCATGGAGAAGGCGTTCGCCAAGGCCCACGGCGACTACACGGCCATCGAGGCTGGCTTCACCGGGGAAGGTGTCGAGGATCTCACTGGTGGCGTCACGAGCGAGCTCATGGTGACCGACATCCTCGACCGCGACCGCTTCTGGCGCGACGAGCTCCTGCAGGTGAACAAGGAGCTGCTCTTCGCCGGCTCGATCAACGGCGTCGCGGCGCCGGTCGTCAACGGCATCGTCACGAGCCACGCCTACTCGGTGCTCCAGGTCATCGAGGCCAACGGCCAGCGGCTCGTGCAGCTGCGCAACCCGTGGGGCAAGACCGAGTGGGACGGCGCCTGGAGCGACGGCTCGCCCGAGTGGACGGCCGAGTGGATGACACTGCTCAGCCACAAGTTCGGCGACGACGGCGCCTTCTGGATGACCTACGCGGACTTCCTTAAGACCTTCTCCATGGTAAACCGCACACGCATCTTCACGGCCGAGTGGACTGTCGCGCAGCGGTGGACGGTGGACACGGCAGCCTGGCCGTCCAACTTTTCACCGCAGGAGTTCACGTTCTCGCTCGCGCAGCGCAGCCCTGTGGTGCTCGTGCTCCAGCAGGTGGACAACCGCTATTTTGTGGGCCTCGATGGCCTCTACGACTTCCAATTGCACTTCCGCGTGCGCCGCGAGGGTGAGCGCAACTACCACGCGCGGTCCAAGCAGACGCTCGGCATGAGCCGCAGCGCCAACAAGGAGCTCACGCTGGACGCCGGCACGTGGGTCGTCTCGTACAAGCTCTCGCGCCGTCCGTCGGACCGCAAGCCGCGTGACGCGTACATCGCGGGTTTCAGCAAGGACCAGTCGCAGAAGTTCATGCACATCGCGCGCAGCTACGACTACGCCATGGCGCGTGGTCTGTTGGCTGAGGACGAGCCTGAGGATGACAAAAGAGAAGAGACCGATGAGCCTGAAGAAGAGACCGAGGAGCCTGAAGAAGAAGAGCAAGAGGACGGCGACGAGGCCGAAGAAGAAGAAGAAGAAGAAGAAGAAGAAGAGGCCGAGGCTCAAGAGGAAGAGGAGAGCGAGGACCCGAACGAGGTCGACACGCACGTCGTGCTCGGCCTGCGCGTGTACGCCAAGGACCGCAGCCTGAAGGTGCGCCTCGTGGCCACGGACGACGTGGACCAGGAGCTCGACCCGGACGACAGCTGCGTGCACAGCTACCTCAACAGCGCGGCCGACAAGACGCTCTTCCTCTCGTCGCGCATCGGCTCCGTCTCGCTCAGCTGAGCAACGTGTGACGTGTGACGTGTGACGCTCTATATTTGGGTTCACAATCAAGTCTTGATACTTTACTGGGGTTCACTATGAGAAAGTCGGTCTGGAACCCGAGGACTGACTGGATATATTACGGAAAATTACCGCTCGCCCTCTTTACAACAAGGGTTGCTTGGTGTAATAATCCTCAATAACGGACTCGGATTGGTGTTTTCAAGTTCACTCAGGTGTTGTTGGCTTGGGTTACGCTCCCGAGCGCTATCCAATCCGCCGGGGTCGTAAAATAAAGAGGATGGACTGGACAGCCGATTTGTAACAGAGAATACCTTGAAACCGGTCGGTCTGTGTCCTTTGACTGGTCGGTCAGTGAAAATGGTAAATGTATTTTTCAAGCTCTGTAATATATATATCGTACTTAGAGCAGATCACACTGTACATACAAGATAGCAACTGCGCTCGCAAATCAGTGCTTGATTGTCTGTGGTGGACGAGATTAATATTCATTATTACACTATATTCAGTATGCAAGTGATACTGTTTTTTGTATGGGTATGTTTTGTATGCATGCTGAACTTGATATGTGTATGTGAACACTCGTTACCAGGTACAGTATCATCAACAAGGCAAAGAATCGGCAGCTGTACTAGCATCATGTGCACTGCACCACAAATAACAATTCGATCGCGTTGTCTTTGATGCAGTGGCATTACTAAAATTACAAGCTGATGCCCTATTGGAACTTTTGAATGATACAACCGGTATACAGTATTTATTTATGTAAACTATACACTTACATACTGAAAATGTGCACATTATCTGCAGAGTGCCCGATGTTATCCTGTTCTACCAACTTTGAGTTGAGCATAACTGCATACAATCATAGATAGACCTGGCTGATAGGCCTCAAAACGATAATGTTCACTCCATACATTGGTGTTCTTAATGGTGGTCTTCCAAAAACGGTGGTACAGTGCGCGCCAATTGGTTAGCCGCACTTCGCGGTAGTCGCAATTACGAAAAGACAATTGCGATTACGCCATTTCTAAATAGTGTAATCGATTCCCCGTGATCTTGGCTATCTGTTCGTACCCAATTTGCTGTTCATTCTCCAATCCCCGCTCCTTAGCATCATGGGCAAAGGTCGACCACTGTCGGACGTCGAACGCGGCAAAATGCTTGCGTTTTCGAGCGTGAATTTGAGC